>JAXIVJ010002625.1:0-106329 GCA_036785665.1 Chirona hameri | reverse complement strand
CCTCCGGAAGCCAGGTAGTCAGACGACAGATTACTCGCCTGCGGAACTTCAGCCAAGATCCAGATGGGTTTTGGGGTCCAAATTTAGCTTCATTGGTTGCGAATCTTTTGACAACCCTCTCAAATACGTTGTACTAGTCATACACCATGTGCTGAATATAAGATGTAGCCGAAACGTTCTCTTCAACTTCGATTGCTTCAACAATTAATAAATTCAAAGATCACCCACGTCTTTTGCTTTTTGGAATATGACATATTTTGCCGTTGCGCGCGAGGAGGAGAGCAGGGCATCGTCAACCCTCGGCTTACACTAGCTGTGAGAAGGCTATGACACGTGTTAGAAATCAAAATGTCCAACAATTTCCAACAATACTTGTAAATTTATGCGTGCTCCGCCTATTTGTATTATTTGTACCAACTTTCGATTTTGAAATTGACATTCTTTATGAAACACCCTGTAAGAACTCGTTCAAAATCAAATTAACAGCTTCAAATTCATGAATTGTTTTACTTTGAAAGAATTGGTAATAATCCATTTAGTGAGATAATGATTCGAGTTGATGTTAGTAAAATATGATAACGTTATTGTCCGAATTGGAAGCAATTATTTAAATAAAAACCGATGAATAATATACTGTGCAGTATATCACAAGTCACAACTAAACAAAACTTACAAACAAAACAAGAATCTAGTGGCAAGTATACAAATAGAAACTGCACTAGTCGAATGTTCACATGGGTGGAGAATCCTATAGGGCAGCCCCGGCCGCGGCCGGGGCAACTTCAAAGACAACTTTTTGGGAGACCTTTTTTGCAAGCTTTTATTGCAAGTTTTATTTAAAAAAGAATACAGAAATGCAAATATAATCCCAGCATAAAAATGCTTACGACTATCTGATAACAAATATGGGTAAAATTGCGCTTTCGGTGCGCTTTTGAAATGGGGGGGGGGGGGGTGGCGTAGTCAAGGGAGGCTGCGCCTTACCAACTTTGTCTTAGTGATAATTATCTCCGGTCTAAAGGAGGCATAATTTTCGATCCAAAGGGGTGCAGCCGGCACTTAAACTCGAGGGGCGCCACCTGTACTTGAAAGTGGCGCCTTCGGTGTCCAAACGCCCAGGAGAGGCACGCTCAATCGTGGTGCCCCCCCTGCATGTCTTAAGTTAGCGACGGATTTGAATTCGAATTCAGCATCGAGTAGCGATTCGCTTCACAATGTGGTAACATTTTGAACATCAACGGACCAATTGGGGCACGCTTATCACAAAAATGACATTTATTTTGACATTCGAGGTCATCTTCAAAATCATTTTCAAGGTCAAAGGACGGGCGGCTCAAAACGACCCGTAGTTATTGTCCGATCGCAAAAATAAATAAATAATGGCCTCATTTGATTCCTCGGGTCAATAGCCACATCCTTCGCAACCTCACTCGTGGTAAATAACCTTGACCCTCATTTTCAAGGTCAAAGGACGGGCGGCTCAAAACTACCCGAAGTTATTGTCCGATTGCCAAAATAATAGTCTCATTCGATTCGATCATCATCATCATCATCATCATCATGTATTTCGTTTAGCCTCCATAAAATGGTTTTTATGGCCAAGTGTCATACGGTATGTTTCAGTACAATTACAGCAAAGCACAGTTGAGACTACTCTAATTACCTAAAAATACAACCGATGCGGTCAAAACATGATATCCTAATGACCAAACAAACTACTGCTCATCCGGCCCCCGCAACCACGCCCGAACAGCTCCCCGACACCCGCGAGCTGTCACCGCATCCCGAACATCAGAGGGGGACCGGTTCCACACAGAAGTCGCCCGGTAGGTAAAAAACCTTCGGGCCAACTCCCTGCGCACCCGAGGCGGCTGCAGTAGATCGGCAAGAGCACCGCGCGTGTCTCGGACCGTCACGTCACTCCGGTACACGACCCGATCTCGCAATGCGTCGGGAGCGCGCGGGTGATGCATGGCTCTGAACATCATGGCTACGTCACGTTCGGTAATCAGGTCATCAAAGGTCGGCCAGTTAAGCTGATTTAAAAGCGGTGAGACATGATCGCGTTTTTTAGAACAAAATACAATGCGAGTACAGTGGTTTATAACTTTTTGCAAACGGTGTCGTTGAGTTGTACCGCAAGCACCATATACAGTCAAACAATACAAAATATGAGGAAACACTAGCGCTTCAATTAAAAACCTTTTCACGTCAGATGGCAAACGATGAGACATTTTAGACAGGCCGCTGATGATTGCATAGCAACGAAGCACCACCAAAGACACATGTGAAGCCCACGTCAAGTTACAGTCAACAGCCATGCCTAAAACCTTATCAGATGATGATGGGTGAATAGCGGTGCCTCCGAAGTTAACACAAAAATATATATCTAAGCGTCGCTGCCTACACCGAACTATCATGCCATCAGTTTTGTTTGGATTGATACGCAAGCTATTATCCTCAAACCAAGCGCTCGCTACTTTTAAGCTTGCTTCAACGCGACACTGAAGGTTAGGCAAATCTACAGTGTTACAACAGTGAATGAATTGTGCGTCATCTGCATACAATACGATTTTGCAGTCGTCAAAGTAAGATGGCAAATCATTAGTGAATAAAAGGAACAGAATTGGCCCGAGAAGCGAACCTTGAATTACGCCGTGCGTGACAGGCGCGCTCAACAATCCTCCCCTAACGGACTGAGAGCGCTCAGCAAGCCAGTTTTCAAACCAATGGCTGTGTACACCGTACCAACCTAATTTGTATAAAAGCCTGGCTCGATCGATCTAGCAGCAGTCTTCGCAACCTCACTCGTAGCAAATTACCTTGACTCTCATTTTCAAGGTCCAAGGACGGGGCGTCGGGGCGACTCAAAACAACCCGAAGTTATTGTCCGATCGTAAACAAATAATGGTCTCATTCGGCTCTTGGGGTCAATACACAGGCTTCGCAACCTCACGCATGGCAAATGACCTTCACCCTCGTTTTCAAAGTCAAAGGAAGGGGCGGCTCAAAACGACCCGAAGTTATTGTCCGATCGCAGAAAATAATGGTCTCATTCGATTTATCGTGTCATCGCGATATCGCGGAGAATCCGCTAGATCGCGGAGAATAACTTAGGGTCGTTTTGAGCCGCCCCGTCCTTTGACCTTGAAATTGAGGGTCAATGTCATTTGCCACGAGTGAGGTTGCGAAGGCTACGGCTAGATACTGACCCGAAAAATCGAATGAGACCATTATTTTAGCGATCGGACAATAACGTCGGGTCGTTTTGAGCCGCCTTTGACCTTTGACCTTGAAAATGATTTTAAAGGTGACCTTAAATGTAAAAATGAATGTTATTTTCGTGATGAGCGTGCCCCAATTGACCAGTTACCACATTTTGATGCAAATCCCTACTCGACGCTGAATACCAATCCGAATCCGTCGCTAACTTCACGGACATCCCTCCCGCCACGTGTCCCCTAGGCCTCAGGGGACGGATCCAGGGGGATAAGAGGCCATGCCCACAACGGTCCTGCAACCATGATTTGGACCCCCAAAACGGTCGGACGTCCGACGCAGACGGGCTGTTGACGCGCTCTCTACCCCCCCCCCCTTCGGTGAAAACTTTATCGCTGACGGCAGATGGCCTGCCAACCCCCCCCCCCCCTCCCCCCCACCTCAACATTTTTTTGGGGAAATACGCCACTGGATTTGCCCCCCCCCCCCCCACAAAAAAAACTAGATTCGCCCCTGTCCTCGGGCCTCGGCCGGGGCAACTTTAAAAACAATTATCCCCTCCCATGACTGTTCATCAACGTCAACAGCAGGCAATGAACCAATCACAGCCGGCAAATGCTGCTATTGCTCTTGCTGACTGGCTGTCGGAGCCGTGACAGTGCCGTAAATGCGTAAGTACGGCAGTCCAAGTACGGCATTGTTCGCCGTACTTGCCTATTCACGGCATTGGGTAAGACTGGGCTCTTGGTAAGATTGGGCCCTGGGCAGTGGTGGATCTCTAGGTTTCTAGTTTGTTTTTTTTGGGGGGGGGGGGGGGGGGGGGGTGAGGGGGGGGGGGGGGAGGGGACAATTGCAAAAAGTCTCACACAATTATGAAAACTCATCGGATTTCGCTTGCTCATGCATTGATAGCTGATTTAACCCTCGCCCTACGGGAGCTTTTTTCACCTTCGCCCTACGGGGGGGGGGGGGGGGCTGACAGCCCCCACCCTGTTAACTTCCAAACCAAGCAACTTAGAGCAATGCGGTAAGAACCAACATGTTGCCTGTCATGAGAGGAATCTAACAGTATTCGGTTTTTAGGTTTCAGGTCAACGAGTAACCTTCCAGGTCAAGTGAATGACCTCGGATTTACCACGTCCAGAAGAGCGATTTTGCTCTTCAGAAAACCTCAAAATTATAAATTGATAAATGTAAATAAAAAGGCATGTTCCTAGACCAGTTTTGGCTCAGAAATACAACAAATGTAATTATTTGTTCGTATCTTGTGCAAAAATGTTAAAAAAAGTTATTTGAAAAATGACGTCATCAGTTTCTTACACTTAGGAAGCCATCACTCAGTGAAAAATGAAGATATTGCTTTGAAATTTGGTATGGGTATTGCCCATACTCAGTTCTCTCACATATAATCCGGTTTTTCTAATATCTTGGAAAATGTTGATTTTGTGGGGATTTTTCCCAAAAAATCAGTTTTTTTTAATCATTTTAGGGGTAAAAACCCCAAAATTTTGAAAATCAAAGATTGCCATTTTAAAGATAATGCCATTTTGCATCTTTGATGAATTGCGTTTGCAATTTGGTTTAAAACTCTGTTTTCTAAAAAAAATCTTCAATATTTCTTATTTTTTTACCAACATGACGTCATCAAAACATTATTATCTCCCACACTTCTTGACCAATTTCAATTAAATTTTTACAGCCTACGTATAATTGTTGTAAACTCAGCTACCAACAAATTCAGCAAGGTGCACCTTATGTGTCAAAAGTTATTCAATAAAAACCTCAGGGGGGGCATGTCAGGCGAATTGCATTTCGAGGTAGGGCGAGGGTTAAAGCAAGCTTTCTTTAGGTTTAAAGCAAGCAAGCGAGTAGGGCGAGGGTTAAAGCAAACTTTCTTTAGTAAAAGTTGCGTAGATTTGCTTCTATATCAGGAAATGTGTCATTTTTGCGCCGATTTCAGGCTGTTGGGGGGGGGCGCAATTACCCATTTTTTCCCAGCCGTAGATCCGCCACTGGCCCTAGGCCCAATGACTGGTTTGCCTCAGGTGACCTGACCCGAGTTGACCCGAGGTCCAAAATTTCCCACAATGTCGAATCGATTCACGAACATGCCAAATTCACGAACGGCACAGCTGCGCTTTTCGCACCACATTTCCCCTCTATTTCTAAAAACCTTGGAGGGCGCCACACGCAACCCCAGGTACGGTGAGGGTTAATTTGTTAGGATGTGGGTTTCACGATTGAAGCTCTACTGGTGAATCACGTAGGGGTGGATCTGGTGTTCTCGGCGCGCATCCACAGTGCGTCTGTCACACGATAGATGTCAGCACTGGCGGCCGCTGCCTGGCCACCCGCGGCGGCAACACGCGGCGCCAGTCTGCGGCGGTATTTCGAGCTGGTGATCGGCGCGCCGTGCTGGGGAATAGGGCTGCTCGCGCGCTCGTCCCGTCCCACCGGTCTCGCCTCGCCCCGTGATTGGTTTGCCTCGATTAGTGGCCGCCTCGAGCCCGCCTCAGCAGTCATGGGCCGCCTCAACTCGGAGACTCGGGCTGAGATGTCTCCCATGATGGGAGACAAGGGCGGCATTAAGATGAAGAAGGAACTGGGCGTGATGAACGGCGTCGCCATCATCGTCGGCATCATCATCGGATCCGGCATCTTCGTGTCGCCCAAGGGCGTGCTGGTGTATTCGGGCTCGATCGGGCTCTCGTTGATCATCTGGGCGCTGTGCGGCCTGCTCTCGATGGTTGGCGCGCTGTGTTACGCCGAGCTCGGTAAGTGTCTGCCATCGCGCTGCCCGCTCTGCTGTGCTCCGCTGCCCGGTCTGACGGCCCCGCTCAGCGCGGTAAATGAGCCGAGTCAGTGATCGGTGCTGCGTAGCGCTGTTCCGCTCGGCGTTAGAGCGTCGGCGGGGCGGCGCCGGCCAGGCCGCGCCAAGCATGCGAAGGCCTGCCGACGCTGCCCCGGCCCCGGCGCGCCGTGCTGTGCCCGCCGACAGGAAATGACTGCCGGCGGGATGAGCCACTTGCAATGAGCGCCGGTGCAGTGTCGGCGGCCTCCATGACAGCCGGCCGACAGCCGGGGTACAGTCGAACATGGCGGTCCGGCCAACACGTGTTACAGCTCACCAGTGACGGCCGTCCGACACGTGTTCAGCTAACCAGTGACGGCCGTCCGACACGTGTTACAGCTCACCAGTGACGGCCGTCCGACACGTGTTACAGCTCACCAGTGACGGCCGTCCGATACGTGTTACAGCTCACCAGTGACGGCCGTCCGACACGTGTTACAGCTCACCAGTTACCAGTGACTGCCGTCCGACACGTGTTCAGCTAACCAGTAACGGCTGTCCGACACGTGTTCAGCTCACCAGTCACCAGTGACGGCCGTCCGACACGTGTACAGCTCACCAGTCACCAGTGACGGCCGTCCGACACGGGTTACAGCTCACCAGTGACGGCCGTCCGACACGTGTTCAGCTCACCAGTCACCAGTGACGGCCGTCCGACACGGGTTACAGCTCACCAGTGACTGCCGTCCGACACGTGTTGCAGCTCACCAGTGACGGCCGTCCGACACGTGTTGCAGCTCACTAGTCACCAGTGACGGCCGTCCGGCACGTGTTACAGCTCACCAGTGACGGCCGTCCGACACGTGTTCAGCTCACCAGTCACCAGTGACGGCCGTCCGACACGTGTTCAGCTCACCAGTCACCAGTGACGGCCGTCCGACACGTTTTACAGCTCACCAGTCACCAGTGACGGCCGTCCGACACGTGTTCAGCTCACCAGTCACCAGTGACAGCCGTCCGACACGTGTTACAGCTCACCAGTCACCAGTGACGGCCGTCCGACACGTGTTCAGCTCACCAGTCACTAGTGACAGCCGTCCGACACGTGTTACATCTCACCAGTCACCAGTGACGGCCGTCCGACACGTGTTCAGCTCACCAGTCACCAGTGACGGCCGTCCGACACGTGTTACAGCTCACCAGTCACCAGTGACGGACGTCCGACACGTGTTCAGCTCACCAGTCACCAGTGACAGCCGTCCGACACGTGTTACATCTCACCAGTCACCAGTGACGGCCGTCCGACAAGTGTTCAGCTCACCAGTCACCAGTGACGGCCGTCCGACACGTGTTACAGCTCACCAGTCACCAGTGACGGCCGTCCGACACGTGTTCAGCTCACCAGTGACGGCCGTCCGACACGTGTTCAGCTCACCAGTCACCAGTGACGGCCGTCCCGGTCCGACACGTGTTCAGCTCACCAGTCACCAGTGACGGCCGTCCGACACGTGTTCAGCTCACCAGTCACCAGTGACGGCCGTCCGACACGTGTCCAGCTCACCAGTGACGGCCGTACGACACGTGTTACAGCTCACCAGTGACGGCCGTACGACACGTGTTACAGCTCACCAGTGACGGCCGTCGGCGCCACACAGCGCATGCCGCGACGCCTACTCGCTATTCAAATGGTTAATTGGAAGAAGAAAAAAAAACAGGATAATCACCTCCCGACCACCAATTCGCCTTGTATGTTTCACACAGGCGACACAGTAGATCGGATACAGCCGAGTGTGCCGGTTAAAACCGGTAATAACATATATACGGTAGTGTTTGAAATTAGTATACTTCCATACAACGCTCATGGACACAAACATCGGATTTAGTATATGGGTGTTTGTCTTTGACTGGTTAAAATAGCTTGCGATGTCTTGGCGCGCCAGTACTTCGAAACGACGCGAATGTTTTGTTTAACGTATTTAATAAATTGCATTCGTGCATTATTCAGGGAAGAGATTCGGCTGAGATGGTCCGGCGAACTGTGCGCAGTGTGCGGTGTGCGGTGTGCGGTGTGCGGTGTGTGGTGTGCGGTGTGCGGTGTGCGGTGTGCGGTGTGCGGTGTGCGGTGTGCGGTGTGCGGTGTGCGGTGTGTGGTGTGCGGTGTGCGGTGTGCGGTGTACGGTGTGATGTGTGCGGTGTGATGTGTGCGGTGTGTGGTGTGCGGTGTGCGGTGTGCTGCATGATGTGTGTTGTGTGATGTGTGTTGTGTGATGTGCGATATGTGATATGTGATATGGGATGTGTGATGTGTGATGTGTACTGTGTGATGTGTGATGTGTACTGTGTGCGGTGTGAGTGTGATGTGTGAGTGTGATGTGATGTGTGATGTGTGATGTGTGATATGTGATATGTGATGTGTGTTATGTGATACGTGATACGTGATACGTAATGTGCGATGTGCGATGTGCTATGTGCGTTGTGTGTTGTGCGTTGTGCGTTGTGCGTTGTGCGTTGTGCGTTGTGCTGTGTGCTGTGTGCTGTGTGATATGTGATGTGTGCGGTGTGCTGTGTGCTGTGTGCTGTGTGCTGTGTGTGTGTGTGCTGTGTGCTGTGTGCAGTGTGCAGTGTGCAGTGTGCAGTGTGCAGTGTGCAGTGTGCAGTGTGCAGTGTGCAGTGTGCAGTGTGCAGTGTGCAGTGTGCAGTGTGCAGTGTGCAGTGTGCAGTGTACAGTGTGCAGTGTGCAGTGTGCAGTGTGCAGTGTGCAGTGTGCAGTGTGCATGTGCAGTGTGCAGTGTGCAGTGTGCAGTGTGCAGTGTGCAGTGTGCAGTGTGCAGTGTGCAGTGTGCAGTGTGCAGTGTGCAGTGTGCAGTGTGCAGTGTGCAGTGTGCAGTGTGCAGTGTGCAGTGTGCAGTGTGCAGTGTGCAGTGTGCAGTGTGCAGTGTGCAGTGTGCAGTGTGCAGTGTGCAGTGTGCAGTGTGCAGTGTGCAGTGTGCAGTGTGCAGTGTGCAGGTGTGCGGTGTGCGGTGTGCGGTGTGTGCTGTGTGTACGGTGTGCGGTGTGCTGGTGTGCGGTGGTGCGGGTGTGCGGTGTGCGGTGTGCGGTGTGCGGTGTGCGTGTGCGGGTGTGCGGTGTGCGGTGTGAGGTGTGCGGTGTGCGGTGTGCGGTGTGCGGTGTGCGGTGTGCAGTGTGCGTGTGCAGTGTGCAGTGTGCAGTGTGCAGTGTGCAGTGTGCAGTGTGCAGTGTGCAGTGTGCAGTGTGCAGTGTGCGGTGTGCGTGTGCGGGGTGCGGTGTGCGGCGTGCGGCGTGCGGCTGCGGCGTGCGGCGTGCGGCGTGCGGCGTGCGCGTGCGGCGTGCGGGCGTGCGGCGTGCGGCGTGCGGCGTGCGGCGTGCGGCGTGCGGCGTGCGGCGTGCGGCGTGCGGCGTGCGCGTGCGGCGTGCGGCGTGCGGCGTGCGGCGTGCGGCGTGCGGCGTGCGGCGTGCGGCGTGCGGCGTGCGGCGTGCGGCGTGCGGCGTGCGGCGTGCGGCGTGCGGCGTGCGGCGTGCGGCGCGTGCGGCGTGCGGCGTGCGGCGTGCGGCGTGCGGCGTGCGGCGTGCGGCGTGCGGCGTGCGGCGTGCGGCGTGCGGCGTGCGGCGTGCGGCGTGCGGCGTGTGCGGCGTGCGGCGTGCGGCGTGCGGCGTGCGGCGTGCGGCGTGCGGCGTGCGGCGTGCGTGCGGCGTGCGGTGTGCGGGTGTGCGGTGTGCGGTGTGCGGTTGTGCGGTGTGCGGTGTGCGGTGTGCGGTGTGCGGTGTGCGGTGTTCGGTGTGCGGTGTGCGTGTACGGTGTGCGGTGTACGGTGTGCGGTGTGCGGCTGAGATGGTCCGGCGAACTGTGCGGCAGTAACGCGTGTGTGTCAGGGATGGTGTTCAGTTTAGGTTCATGGAAGAGGTTCGGTTTCAAATGGTTGTGCCAAACATGGAACGTTTCTCAGCTTCATAAACGGTGTTCATAATACACAAAACATATCATAATCATAAACAAGCTTCATAAACCCTACATTCCTCCCCAATTATTGGTTTTTAGACGTCATGACGGCAGGCTGCTCTTCTCATATTTATATCTTCTCCAGGAGGCCGGCGGAACTGCGTTTATAGTGTTCTGGCGACTGTTCAGTGTCCACTGCTCAGTGTTAATTGTTGTATCCGGTGGCCTCGCCTTCATACACCCTGACGGGTCCAGCTGGCTTCTGTCTAGTCTACTGAGTTTCATCTTCCTTACTTCTTCGTTGAGTATAATTTATGATGTATTAATTATTGCGTGTCAGTGATTGCTGGTTGTGGACAACGAACCAGATCGCCAGAAAAAATGCATATAAAATGTATATATGCATTGTTTACAGTACACTTCTTTCGAAGAAAGCAATGTCATAACATGCTGAATGATCCAATATCGTATCACTTACACCACTTTCGCAATATAGGCCGGTCAAATGTGAGTTTATGCTTTCGAAATATTGTGCTTTCGAAAAATTTATTGTTTAGGTGTAAGTTGATAATTTAGCCAAACCAATGTCATATTAAACATTTCCAGGTACGAATGTCCCTAATTAACACATTCGCATCAATTTGGCAACATTATTCGTTTCTTTTACGTCCTTCCTACGTTCCGTTTGTTTTTGCAAAGTGTTACCATATGCATGTATTCAGCCACCGCCCCGCGATAGGAATGCCGATTACGTCAAAAGTGACTCGGACAATGTTATGTCCCGTCAGAAACTATCGGGACATCAATCGCAATTGTAATGGAGATGAGTTTTTTTTTGTAGATACAACGGCCGTCATTAATAGTAACAGTCTTTATCTCCGGATGGAGTGGAGAGAGGACGACGCCCGTTGGGTGCGGTCGTTTTGAAACCGGTAAAAACACAACCACGCCCCTCTGGTTCCGGCACCTCGCCCTCTCTGGTTCCGGCACCTCGTGCCTCTCTGATTCCGGCACCTTGCGCCCCTCTCTGGTTAACCTGGTGACCTGGTGACCTTGACCTAAGGTCAAATTTTGAAGTTGACCTAACCCGGTCACCATCCTTTCTCACCATTTCTTTCTCAGTTTCACAAGAGTACATTGCGCCGTGGGAAACCTAGGGTCAAGAGAGCAAGCCCATAAATTTACGGCACGCTAAACAAGACTACCAAAATAGTAAGGGGACACTATCTCTTTAATGTAAAATTTGATATGTTAAAGAGCAATCGCATCTGATTAACACTATGAAGTCCGTTTTTTGTTAAATTCGCGCCCAGTCGCCCAATATCATCGTTCACAGTTCGGTTTTCTTCCAGTCAATGACCTTGACGAGTCCGCTCACCACTACGCACCAAAATCAATTAATTGCAGCGTTGTGCAACAATTGTAAATAGTGCATTTTTTGCTTAACACGCACAGTGGAGAGGGGGGGGGGGGCACTTTTGTGCTCCCCCACATGTTTGTCGTGAATAGCTCGCCAACGAAGCAACGAAGCGGAAATAGCTCGCCAACGAAGCAATGAAGCGGAAATAGCTCGCCAACGAAGCAACGAAGCGGAAATAGCTCGCCAACGAAGCAACGAAGCGGAAATAGCTCGCCAACGAAGCAACGAAGCGGAAATAGCTCGCCAACGAAGCAACGAAGCGGAAATAGCTCGCCAACGAAGCAACGAAGCGGAAATAGCTCGCCAACGAAGCAACGAAGCGGAAATAGCTCGCCAACGAAGCAATGAAGCGGAAATAGCTCGCCAACGAAGCAACGAAGCGGAAATAGCTCGCCAACGAAGCAACGAAGCGGAAATAGCTCGCCAACGAAGCAACGAAGCGGAAATAGCTCGCCAACGAAGCGGTGCAGGGCGGTGTTCATTACGCGACATTTACGCCAACTCAATAGTGGATCGTTTGACATAAAACAATCACAATTGGTAGATAAATTTTTGAGTTATACGGATTTGCATTCAAAGATGGCGGCCAGAATTGAGGTCGGCAAAGCGATGTCTTCGGAACCAACAGTCGGATCGGGATGATTCAAACGCCATTCGGTAGACAATGTCAATGTTCATCCCCAGAAATAACTTTAGACACATTGCTGGTGATCTGTGACGTCACATAGGTAAAATTCCCAAAATTGTGACATTTGGCTAGATTTGACCTTCGTGACCTCGTTTGACCTTGAACAAATTGACCGAAGTTGACGATTGCTTTTGCAAATACAGATCATCATAGCACCTACCTACCCTGTAAGTTTGATCTCTTACACTTTCGGAGATCTTAGGGGGGGGGGGGCACTAAAGTGCCCCCTCCCCCTCCACTGCGTGTTAGTGGCATACCCCTCTCCACTGCGCGTGTTAAATGGGCATACCCCATATTAATTAAAACATGTGAAGTTTCCAAGCCTGTCAAAGCGCATACTAAGTGGGAGCAAGAACTGCAGATTGCGCAGGTATCATGGCCACTTGTCTTTAACCCTCGCCCGGGAAGGGGTGGATGCCACCCCCTCGGGTTTTCTGGAATAACTCGCGTAGTTTCCAACCTATGTCGATGCAACTTTCAGTACCCTACTTTTGACAAATTTACCACTTACTCATATTTTTTTAAAATTTCTAACCCATATGACCCGTGACCTATGACCTGTTTCTCAAGGTCATGTCAGGCGCAACTGGCGTCTCGCAGTATCGATGCTTGTAACTTTGGCAGTTTTCGAGTGTTTGTTGTTCAGGAGCATATGCACAGGTGTTTACAGGTAACAGTTGTGGTTTCCACTGAGATTGTGACCTCGATTGACCTTTCCAAAGGTCAACTGAGGTCATTGACCTCCGATGACCTCCGATGACTTTGTGGGGCTTCTGGCGGTTTCTAGGACATTTGGTGACGCTGATTTCAAATTTGGGATCCATTTTACATAATTATATGTTCCACTGGAGTCATGCGCTTCCACAGGTCAACCGAGGTCGCTGACCTCAGATGACCTGAAATGACCGTTTTGGAGTTTGGCAGTTTGTAGGTCATTTTGTGACGCTGATTACGAATTTGGCACCCATTAAGCATTATGATATGCTCATTCACGATTCTAGCTCGATACAATTCAATTTATACGCATTTTCAATTTGGTTGACATTTGGGTCATTGACATGACCTCAGAAGTCACCGAATGACCCAATACCTTAAAATCGGGTATCAGCGGCTTCCGATCGTCACAAGCAACACGCTCGTCTTTGAATCGAATATCTAGCTCAATTAGGGGCGAAACGCTAGGGGGTCGTATCCCCCCCTACCAGAACACGTCGTGATTTTGCCCTACCCGGGCGAGGGTTAAGCCTCTTTTTGCCAGCACCAGTGACGTAAAAATAAAATGTTTGCAATTGCGTATCCTGCATAGAATCCTGCCAATTATCGAATAGATCTTTAAGCTTGTTTGAAATCAAGGAGTCTAGTAAGTGCGAACGTTATTCTGACCCAAACGAAAATATGTACCATGTGTTTTGGGGCTGCTAGTACTCAACAAGATTTTGGACAGGCTTGCAAGGAAAGTTGTCTTTACCCCAGACCCTCACACCGGAGGAAATTATCCTAGGAAACGCAACTAAAAAAGGGAAGTGGGCGACGGCACCGTTAATATGTGTATATTATTAGGTAAGCAGTTTATTTGACAATGTAGATGGTCCGGAGAAAGCCAAGATGTCGAAAGTTTCGCTCGTTATGTTTCCATGTTCGTGTCTGTTGAGAGATGTATTGTAGAGCGTAGGGGAGGCAGGCAGAAGTTTGACGAGGCTTTCAGTGACCTATCCGACGTACTGTGTAAGCAAGATGAGAGTACTGTCAGGCACGTAGCCAGGATTTCGTCCAGTTTGCGGCGCCTGGAAAAGCGGCGCCTGGAAAGGGCCCCCTTCCCAAGCGTTGAAAGGTCTAAACAAAACTGATGAAAAAGCACGTTACAAGGATGGAAATGCAGTATGACAAGTATGGCATGGGCCATACCAACTTTTAGGACCTGAAGTTAGCAAACTGCCATATCAACTTTGGAACCAGCGACACCAATTTGGAATCAGCTTTACCAACTTGGAATATTTTTTTTAAAGCTCAAAACCTGGAACCCTTAAACAAATTGCGCCGCGGAGCGGCGCGAAAATTTGGAGTCTTATGCTCTAGATATGCATTATCATCAATGCGTCACATTGCTTATGGTGCGGACCTCTAACAATGTTATTGTGCGTTTAAAAGTTCGTTAAAAAAAATGTTAAAGTGAACTATTTTGTCCAATTATATAAGAAATAGCAACATAACACATAAATGCGTCGAGAAACGGCCCGTTTTGTTTTCTAATCCGCATATAATTGAATTTGCAGACAAATTGCGCCGGGGAACGGCGGAAATTTGGTAAAGTTGTATTCCCTGGACAACTGTATTCTTACTGTTGAGAGGCCCAAGGTCCCTTCAGATCGTCTAGGGGCTCCTCCGACCTTTTCAACGCCCTTCTAACTTGTTCAGGGACTTATCTGGGATCAGCGAAAAGACATGATGTGGAGTGGGTGATATATGTTAAATAAAAAGAGGGCTTACTCTACAATACAAATTGAAATCGGAGCTTGCGGGTATATTGTAACACCCTTCGTTAGCGATTAAGAGGCATTCGGTAACATGTCATTGCTCATCTTAAAGACGAACAATGACCTGTTACCGAATGCCTCTTAATCGCAAACGAAGGGCGTTACAATATACCCGAAAGCTCGGATTTTAATATTTTTCTTGTGGAGTAAGTCCTCTTTGTATTTCATCTATCTTCATCTGGCATCTCTACGTGCTTTGGGCCCTTCCGGTCTGACCAGGGACTCCTGACCTTCCAAGACTCCTCTGACCTTCTTGTGTGTCACGGGGCCCATTCAGCCTGTGCAGAGTTCCTTCCGACCTGGCCAGGGACTGAACTGGCTGCTTTGTCACTCTGCTGACATGCTCAGGGGCCCCTCCGACCTGCCCAGGGGCCCCTCCAGTCTGGCTAGGAACTTATTCGACATGTTCAAGGGTCCTTCCGACCGGCCCAGGGACTGTTTCTTTCTAGTCAGGGGCCCCTCTGACTTGCCCAGGAGCAGTGTTCGTCACGGGCCCACCAACCCCCAGCCCGGCCAGGCCCAGGCCCATGAACACCAAGCACAGGTCCGCGACCAGGCCCGGTCGAATTCATAATATTGAGGCCCAGGCCCGGTCCGGCCCGTTCAGATTAAGCATATAATTATTTTCACAAAATTTGCAATAATTATCCTAGCATATTTACTTGTATACTATAAATGTGAAACAATGAACCAACTATGCTAACCAAAAAACAAAACAAAAAGCCACAGCCACAGCAACAGTGTGTTGCTGTGTAAGTGAACTGCTGGTTAACATATTTTTGAGCTCTGACCTGAGCTTGTGCGACGCGCGCATTACTTCACTATTGTCAGGCCCAGGCCCATCCAGAGCCCAGTGATTTCCTTAAAGTTGAGGCCCAGCCCAGACCAAGCCCAAGCCCAGCCCATGGCCCATAGGGCCAGCCCAACCCATGGCGAACTCTGCCCAGGAGCCCCTCCGAACTGCCCAGCGACTCTTCTGGTCGGACTACGCTGGCTGCTTTGTCGCCCTGCCAACATGCTCAGGGGGCCCCTCCGTGCTGGTTATGGGCCAATTCGGCATGTTCCGGGGCCTTCTTACCCGCCCAGGGGCCCCTTCGGTCTGGTCAGGGGCCCCTCCGATCTGCACAGGGGCATTTCGAACTTTCCGGGGCCACTCTGTCTGTCCAGGGGCCCTCCAGCCTTCTAAGTGGCCCTTCCGGCCTGGAAAGGGACTGCGCTGGCTGCTTTGTCGCCTTGCGACATGCTCCGAGGGCCGACCGACCTGCCCTGGGGCCCCTCCGTGCTGGCTAGGGGCTAGGGCCGGCGCCACATATTTTCAGTTGGGGGGGGGGGGCAGCTTTTCCAGAAAAAGGGCCCTTGGCCAAAAGGGCCCACCCAGCTCGCAATATTATGTAATATATATTTAATATCATTTCTGTCTCCCATTCCCGCACGGATTACCATTTATTTATGATCAAACTTAAACACTTTAAATAGAACATCACAGCCTTTATTTTCAAGTGGCATTGTGGCGTCACACAGTTCAAGTTTGTGCTCAATGTGGCTAAGTTATCAACTATATCTTTTTCATTTCTTGCGACATGTACGAAGGATGTTCACTAGTTACCAGAAGGCATTTACTAGTAATCACATTTTCTTTCGGTGATATCATCTCAGACAGGCACGTAGCCAGGATTTCGTCCAGGGGGGCGCCTCGAAAGGGCCCCCTTCCCAAGCGTTGAAAGGGCCAAACAAAACGGATGAAAAGGCACGTTACAAGGATGGAAAATGCAGTATGACAGGAATGGCATGGGCCATACCAACTTTTAGGAGCTGGAGTTAGCAAACTGCCATATTAACTTTGGAACCAGCGACACCAATTTGGAATCAGCTATACCAACTTGGAATATTTTGTTTAAGTTCCAGACCTGGAACTCTTAAACAAATTGCGCCGCGGAGCGGCGGGCAAATTTTGAGTCTTATGCCCTGGATATGCATTCCCATCAACGCGTCGCATTGCGTATGGTGCGGACCGTTAAAAATGCTAGTGTGCGTTTACAAATGCGGTAAAAAGTGCTAAAGTGAACTATTTTCCCCAATTATATAGGAAAGTAACAACATAACACAGTGAATGCGCCGAGAAACGGACTTATTTTTTTGGTCTAACAGCATATAATTGAATGTATAGTTAAATTGCGCCTTTTTCCCGTTTTATTCCCTGGACAACTGCATTCTTAGTGTTGAAAGGCTCAAAGTCCCTTCAGATCGTCTAGGGGCCCTCCGACCTTTTCAACGCCCTTCCGACCTGTTCAGGGACTCATCTGGGATCCGCGAAAAGACATGATGTGGAGTGGGTGATATATATTAATTACAAAGAGGGCTCTTACTCTACAAGACAAATTGAAATCGGAGCTTTTGGGTATATTGTAACACCCTGACGAAGGATGTTACAATATACCCGAAAGCCCTGATTTTAATATTTTTATTTTGGAGTAAGTCCTCTTTGTATTTAATCTTCATCTGGGCCCTTCCGGTCTCTACGTGCTCTACGTGCTTTGGGCCCTTCCGTTCTGACCAGGGACTCCTCTGACCTTCCAAGAAGCCCCTCTGGTGTGTCAAGGGGCCCATTCGGCCTGTTCAGAGGTCTTTCCGACCTGGCCAGGGACTGCACTGGCTGCTTTGTCGCCCAAACGACATGCCCAGGGGCCCCTCCGACCTGCACAGGGCCCCTCTAGTTTGGCTGGGAACTCATCCGGCATGTTCAAGGGCCCTTCCGACCGGCCCAGGGACCCTTTCGGTCTAGCCAGGGGCCCCTCTGACTTGCCCAGGAGCGCCTCCGATCTGCCCAGCGACTATTCTGGTCGGACTGCGCTGGCTGCTTTGTCGCCCTGCCGACATGCTCAAGGGCCCCTCCGACCTGCCCTGGGACCCCTCCGTGCTGGCTAGGGCCAATTCGGCATGTTCAGGGGCCCTTCTTACCCGTCCAGAGGTCCTTTCGGTCTGGTCAGGGGCCCCTCCGATCTGCACAGGGGCCCTTTGAATTTTCCAGGTGCCCTCTGGTCTCTCCAGGGGCCCTCCACCCTTCTAAGGGGCCTTTCCGACCTGGCAAGTGACTGCGATGGCTGCTTTGTCGCCTTGCGATATGCTCCGAGGGCCCTCCGTCCTGCCCTGGGTCCCCTCCGATCTGACTAGAGACCCATTTGGCATGTTCAGGGGCCCTTTTGACCCACCTAGGGGCCCTTTCGGTTTGGTCAGGAGCCCCTCCGACTTGCACATTGGCCCTTTTAACTTTCCAGGGGCCCTCTGGTCTGTCCAGGGGCACTCCAACCTGCTCAGGGGCCCTTATGACCTGGCAATGGACTGCGCTGGCTGCTTTGTCGCCCTGCCGATATGCTCAGGGGCCTCTCGATCTGCCCATAGGGCCCCTTTGTGCTGGCTAGGTGGGCCCATTCGACGTGTTTAGGGGCCCTCTAACCCGCTCAAGCCCTTTCGGTCTGGCAAGGGGCCCCTCTGATATGCACAGGGCTCTTTTGAACGTCCAAGGAGCCCTCTGGTCTTCCAGAAAGGGTACTGGTGGCCGTAAAGGGCCTCTGATGTAAAGCCCTTCATGGGACACTTTTCACCCCCCCCCCCATCCCGTTCCAGCCCATTCAGCCAGACCCAAACCCGTTGCAATCCGAATTCATAATTGATGGGGTCCCACCCGTTTCAGCATATTTCACTTTTTGTGGTGCTAAAAATGATATGGTATTGTATTGTATTGTTTTAAACAATTAAAACACTCCATTTTAAAATGGCTATTCCGAGTGTCGGGTCAGGGTTAAGAAGAGAGACATGTTAAAAGACACTCGGTATACAACACACAATAAGATCAGATGAATATAAAAGTGCACACGGGCTACAGAAAATAAAACACATACGCACACACACACACACGCAATCACACACTTATTTTCCTCGCTTCACACAACCAAAAGTTCGGACACTGCACGCTTAAAAGCCCCCAGGGATAAATCGCGAATCTCCAGCGGGAGGCGGTTATATACCTGCGCCGTACAAAAAAGAAGGCGTCGCCTGCCTGCTTCGGTCTGTCCCATGGTCTGTCCCAAACCCGTTCCAACCCGTTACATTGCCAAAAATGGCCCCATTCCCACCCATTTCCATGGGTTCCATGGGTTCCATGGGGATTCCCATTCCAAGAAGGGCTCTACTCTGAAGTGCTCTAAACTCTCCAAAGACCACGCTTCGCGTGGTAAAGAGCCCATACTACAGCGCTTCGCGCGGTCTCGTCGGCCCTTTTCGGCGCGCTGCAGGGCCCTCCTGGCCTACAGGGGGGTTGGGGGTGCACCCGCCCCCCCTGGCTATGTACCTGATCTCAGATGACATCAAAACGTCCTGAAGGTGGAACGAAGAGCACCGTTAAGGGACGCATATTATAAGGGCCCAGCTGGCGGTTGGAAGGGCAGCTGCCCCTCCTGCCCCCCCCCCCCCCACTGTGGCGCCGTTCCTGCTAGGGGCCCATTCGGCATGTTCAGGGGCCGTCCTGACCCACCTAGGGGACTCTTTCGGTCTGGTGAGGGGCCCGTCTGACCTGCGCAGGGGCCCTTTGAACTTCCTAGGGGTCCTCTGGGGTCTGTCCAAGGGCCTTCCAACCTGCTCAGGGGCCCTTATGACCTGGTAAGGGACTGTGTTGGCTGCTTTGTCGCCCTGCCGACATGCTCAGGGGCATATCCACCTGCCCAGGGGCCCCTCTGTGTGCTGGCTAGGGGCCCATTCGACATGTTCAGGGGGCCCTCGGACCCGCTCAGGGGCCCTTTTGGTCTGGCCAGGGGCCCCTCTGACATGTACAGGGCTCTTTTGAACGCTTCGCGCGGTCTCGTCAGCCCTTTTCGCGCGCGCAGCGCTCCGAAAAGGCCCCCCCCCCGCCGTCGAAAAGGGCCCTCCTGGCCTCCAGGGGATGCGGCCGCACCCCCCCCCCCCCCCCCCGCTTGGCTACGTGCCTGAGTACTGTGTAGCAAGAGTGCATAAACAACGCTTTTGTAACAATACACCGCCAGTGGGAAGCTGGACAAAACGGAAACAACTATTATGTGAGGCTAAATCAAACGCTTTAGGATTCATCTCCATTCCCATTGGCACCTTGCCATAGCGGCATAAATTCGTACCCACATGTGATACCTACTGCACGATATTATGTATAATGGTATCGCTCGCACTGCAGATCAGTGTGGAAAAGCAGCACATATTTGGGGCAATCCGTTAAAGAAAGAAACCAATGTGATGTATTCTTCTTTTAAGGGGTCCCCCCATATCAAGTGGGGGAGGGGTTAGGTTAGGTTAGGTTAGGCTTTTAAGTAGTCTTGATGATGCCTAAACGCTGCCGGAGACCTACTGACCGTCCGGAGACCACTGTATATTTCCTACGGGGAATTGTTGGGTCTCCGACCAGGTCCGGAGGTTTTTCTAGCACCTGGTTTTGCCGCCTAGAGCTTTGGCGCTGCACTTGGCACAAACAATGGTAAGTCGACTAAGCTTGGGCAGAACCGCCTATTTAGATGTTTTGCATAGAATCAAGGCCGCAGGCGGAGTGACTTATGTGATGTAGCGAAAGTTAGCCCAGATTCGGCCCGGATTCGGGCGTTAGTACGTGTCTGGTGAGTTTTGCTGATGACAAGATAAGGATTTGTATGTGTATGCTCGTATTTTTTCATTTAATGATGATAGTCAAGTGGTTAGTCTGTAAGTGGGTATTGCAACAACAACAAAAATATAACATTGCAAAAGCAAATACCTACCTAATTAACAAGTTGGACAACAGGAAAAGCATAGATGCTTGTTCCTGAGAACACGTGGCCTAGAAACGTAAGTAGATGTTATAATATAAACTATATATAACATATGAGTTGATAATAGTAGGAAATGTATTATAATAGTTGATATAATCTCAAATAGTTTTTGCCGGAAACCAAGGTCCGGAGTCCGATTTGTCATACAGCATTTAGTCGATGACTCACTGGTGCACTTATTTCCACCCCTGCCTAAACTATTGACCTGAGGTGACTATTGACTTGCACCAAAAACTCTTACCGGGTAAAAAATAATCTACCCACCTTGTAAATCTACCCAGCTGGTTATTTTCTCTTGCACCAAACGAACCAGCCAACGTGATGAAGGCTTAGGCGCGGTTGATGTTTGTCTGATGTATGCGAGTATGAGGGCAAGTTGGGTGAAGAAAATGCTGACCGGCCACAAACACGGGACCGGCCCCAATATATTTTGCGGGGCCGGCCGGCCGGCCGGGCACGCGGGCCGCCGGCCACAGCTGGTCGACTGCTGGCGCGCCCGGCCGGTGGCGAGGGGGCGCCGCCCCGCGAGGCGAGGCCGCGTATTAACGCGAGGCGGCGCGGGCGGGGAGGCCATGATATGAGATGGCCTATATATGTATAATGTGTACAGACAAAGTACAGACCAGTGTATGTGTGCGTTTTGAAACAATGTGTTTGATTGAATAAATGTGTTAAAATAAAAAATAAAACGAACCAGCCAACTGGGTAAAAAATTAGAATCTGGGTAAGTTTATGTTAGCTGTTCAACGTCATCTGATTCCGTATCAAAACATATTACCTTGATTTTGGGTTTTGTAATATTGTTGACTAAGTGATAGCAGATAGCAGTTGCTTTCAAATATATATAATATGCATATATAAATATTCAAATGCGTTGCAAGAAGTTGTAATATTCTAATATATCAAATTAAAATCAGTTGTTATCGACTAGATGTGTAACTGAAAAAAATATACCGTACCACCGTTGCCATGGCAACGTTATTGTGAACTCCTTTATTCCGCGTAAACGTATAGTGACCTCATTACGGTTTTTAATTATGGTGAATTGCGCATATTACAGCGTATTTTTTATCCCTCGCCCGGGTAGGGCAAAATCACTACGTGTTCGGGTAGGGGGGTTGGTACGACCCCCCCCCCCCCCATTAGCGTTTCGCTCCTAATTGATCTAGAGCTTCGATTCAAAGACGAGCATGTTGCTTGTGACGAGAGGAATCCGATGATATCCGATTTTAAGGTCTTGGGTCATTATGTGACCTCTAAGGTCATGTCAATGACCCAAATGTCATCCAAATTGAAAATGCGTATAAATTAAATTGTATCGAGCTAGAATCGTGAATGAGCATAGCATAATGCTTAATGAGTGCCAAATTCGTAATCAGCGTCACAAAATGTCCTAAAAACTGACAAATTCCAAAAAGGTCATTTCAGGTCATCTGAGGTCAGTGACCTAGGTTGACCTGTGGAAGCGCATGTCCCCAGTGGAACATGTTGTTATCTAAAATGGATCTCATATTTGAAATCAGCGTCACAAAATGTCCTAGAAACCGTCAGAAGACCACAAAAGTCATCGGAGGTCATCGGAGGTCAATGACCTCAGTTGATCTCTGAAAAGGTCAATCGAGGTCACAATATCAGTACAAACCACAACTGTCACCTGGAAACACCTGTGCATATGCTCCTGAACAACAAACACTCGAAAACTGCAGAAGTTACAAGTATCGATACTGCGGGACGCCAGTTGCGCCTGACATGACCTTGAGAAACAAGTCATAAGTCACGGGTCATGTGGGTTAGAAATTCAAAATTTTCCGAGTATGTGTGATTTTTTCTTCTCAAAAGTAGGGTACTGAAAGTTGTATCGAAATCGGTTGAAAACTACGCGAGTTATTCCAGAAAACCAAGGGGGGGGGGGGGGTGCCGTCCATCCCCCTACCCGGGCGAGGGTTATATCATAAGTTACATTAAAATGCGTTGTTGAAAACCTACAATATACTAGGATATTTATTGAAAGATAAATATTCGCGTATGCTCTCAAACCGCTACGCTGATTGGTTGAGGCAGCACGCTATTTTTCGTCTGCAGCGTTCCACAGCATTCCAAGGCCGTATTTGTAAACAAACAATCCTGTGAAGACTGTCAATCCTGTCACCGCTCCTGTGTGACTTCATGGTTTTGGGCTATTGCTGTCAAACTTAAGGGTTTCCCTGTAGTTTATTGTTGGTTGTTCAAATATAAATTACTGAATTTGTTAATGTTGCTGGTAAAGCGAGTGTTTTCAACGTGGAGCAAAGCATACAGCCAATCGCCGGTGATCGCACGGATGGAGACAGTGGCGTCGCGAAGCATTTTTGAGTGTGTGTATGTGGGGGGGGGGGGGGGGTCGGCTGAAATGACTAAGAACATTTACCCCATTTTTTGCGTGTATTGCGCCTTTGCAACATTTTGCATGTGGATGCTCATGTTATAGTAGGTACTTGTTATTTAGCGCTGGCAAACGGCGCAATTTTATTTTAACCGGTTTTCCTGATAAAACCCAGAAATATAGGCGGTGGGACATGTATAGGATAATAAGCTAAAAATGCTATAAATTCAATTCAGCGTTACGAGGAACCGAATACGATGACGATGGCTTCGTAATGATGATGGCCACCGATGTGACGCCGCGAAGCGGCGTGAAAATTTTAATTTTAGGTCGTGGAAAATTTTAGGTCGTGGAAATTTTAGGTCGTCGTGGTTAGTACAGTCATACAGCTTCAGAATCAGTGACGTATGATCAGCCTAACCTTCTGTTATAGTAACCTTGGTTAGTACTACAGAGTACAGAATAACGACACCTACTAATACTCAGTCATCATATACATTAACACCTGAACAGGGGCGTCATGTCCTGCAAATGATTGGTAGGGGCCCAATGCTAACTTTATAGATTTGAAGGTCATTCTTACCATGCAACGTCGTATAGGCCTAATGTTAAATTGGTAGGGCCCTGCTACTTTGTACTTGATTTTAGTATCATTCACAGGAAATTGAAAATTCAAACCCCTACAAACAGTTTATGGGACTTCAAGTGTTTTAAATGTCGCTGTCAGACATACAGGATTAAATCTTACCCAGTTGAGAACATTTTCAATCAATATTTTGATCCGTTTTGTCGAAGCAACACCCCACTCCCGAACGCTCAAACGTTCTAGCTCAAACGTTATATCTTTCAACTCGAAAGCTACCATTTATTTTATGACGTATGCAGTTTCCAAACTGGCACCAATTGACATTTTTTACATCTATGGCTAAAGGCTTGCATTTGTAAGTCGCATTTCGCGTACATAAATGGAAAAAGTATTGTATTTGAGCATATTTATGACTACAACTCTCTTTGATATTATGGCTACTGGGCAATGGCTACGTCAATAGTTTACAATGATCAATCATGTGTCGGCATAGATGATATGTGCCTGTTCCAGTGGCGCTTCTAACCTCCTCTAACCTCCTTCAAGTTGCTCCAACTTGCAGTCCTATCCTATTACAGACAGTTGCAAGTTAGAGCAACTTGGAGGAGGTTAGATGAGGTTAGAGGCGCCACTGGAACAGGCCCTTAAGCCTGCTCGCGTCGCGTAAATTTTGTGGTAGACAAAGAAGTAGACAAAGAAGTGACACATATTGTTTTGAAATTCGGTGTGGGCATCGGCATATATTTTTCTGGACGTTAAATTGGGTTCAAAGACGAGCCCATGCTCCGAAACTATGAGACCGATCTGGGTAATTTCTTCACCATTCGATCCGGTGTGACGAAAAACGGTGCCGTTTTGGATTTTATACCGATTAGTTCACTCTAAGTAGACCAAATTAGACCAAACCCACCAAAACCCGTTTTGGGTGGCTTTGGTCAAATTTGGTCCACTTAAATTGACCAAAATGGATAAAACTCAGAAAGACGCTGTTTTGGACGACGCCGGATCGAATGGTGAATAAATCACCCAGATCGGTCCCATAGTTTCGGAGCATGGGCTCGTCTTTGAACCCAATTTAATGTCCAGAAAATATATGCTGGGCATCGTCCACTTATCGCTAGATAGATAGTAGACTTCTTTGTCTACCAAAAAAAAAACGCGACCAGCCCCCAATGCAAAATACAAATGGCGGTACTGCGCAGTCACACCTGACAGGACGGCCTGGGATGCTGTTATCTCCGTAGCATGTTGACTCACATTTGTGACGTCAGAAGCCTATTCGGATTTGACCAATCGACTGGCTTCATGGAGAGATGGATGACCGTTAGCTCACTTGTTCCCGTGACGTTTTGCCATTCGCTCATAGAATAGTAGCGAGTAGCGCAATACAGCGTCATTGCTTGTTGGTGTCGGACGCACACGTGGTTTATTGTGATGATTTACAAGCAGCAACGCGCCCTAACCCACCAAGAACAATTGCATTGATCTCACGGTGGGTATTTTGTTTTGTGTAGCATTCAAATCATTTGAATGATATAATATGAAGGTCAGTTCATGATTTGAAATGTTATTCCTAGACACATTTCCTGGTTATGACCCCCGATGTAACGGTTTTCTGTCATTTTTCTGAATTGTTGTCCGGACAAAGAAATTGTGTGCTTAGGTAGGTATACATTGCTTGTCTGCATGAGTGCATAGGTTAGTGTACCTACCAAGAATTGTCAGCACATTTTGATATGGGGAAATTGGTTTGGTAGTTTATTCATCACGATTCATTAGTATATCAGTATTTCTTGTTTTTGGCTTACCATCAGGTTATTTTTGTACTCTTCCTTTGCAAAGATATGTACTCCTCCACCAACAAAAAGAAAGTAGAATTCCCGCCCTGGGGGCCTGGGAGCCAAATAACCACAGCAGTTGTTGCGCCATAAGCCACAATTATGACGTGCTTGTTGCTGGCCTGTGTTTTCTTTTGTCAATTTCAACTTATTATTTCTGCAATTTCTGACAAAACATTGCCAGGGTTTTCTTTTGCCAATTTCAACTTAGTATTTTGCTAGGATAATGATTGCATTTTTTTGTGTGAAAATAAGATATGCTTAATCTGAAGAGGCCCGACGGTCCTGGGCCTCAATATTCTAAATTTGACCGGGCATGGTCCGGGCATGGGCTTGGTGTTCATGGGCCTCGGCTGGGCCGGGCAATATGTGGTGCTGCCAAGTAAGGGCAGTGTCGGGTACACCGCCCAGTAGTTTATCTTTTGTAGCGGCAGCCAAGGTATGATCGCTGAAACGGATTGCAAAATCTCGGGTCTTGCTGATTTTTAAGATGAAGTCAATTGCGACATTGCAAATAACGTTACGGGCTGGCGGGACAGGCAAGCCGGATTTTACCGGGTAATTACATTTATAGGACTTGTTTACATAACCACATCTACTTTCGTACAACAGGCGTTTCCATCCCCAGTGCACCAGTAACCTGAACAAAAACAAATCCGGATGATCAACTAGTGTCAATGGCGGCGCCACGGTTTCGAACCTAGTAGGGACAAATTCAAGTCCACGTGTACTTTAGCATGGGACTATATCAGGGATGTCCGAAAAATGACTAGAGGCATGTCTCTAGTGTCGGCCCAGTGGTAGCGACGCCGATGACTCGTAGCAGGGAAATGGTGCGTTGCTCCGACTGCAGATACGAATCCACTTTATATAGCAGGCGTTTGCATGATCACTGTGATTGGGATTTGGAAGGATATTTATTAACTATTGTCAAGGAAACGAGGGTAATATTTTTGTTTCAAGTTGAAACGTTTTTGGTAAATCGCTTGCAAAAACATGTTCCCAGAATAGAACTATAATATAATTTTATTATTAAGTTAATGTCAGCTTATTTCACAATTTTGATCACGAAAATGTTTCATTAAAGCATTCCACGTTATTGTGTATATCGCCCCGTCTGAAAACATGTCTACTGAAGGAAACTGACAGAGAAATGCCGATTGTGGTGGCCCCTAGGTCCCTGGGGACCGCTCCACCTCTACAAGCGATGACTTGTGCCTGTCGGCAGGGGCCCAGTCATGATTTGACGTGATCCCGAGCCATCGAACACACGCCATGTGGCTGTCGCTGGCTCCGGCCGGCGCCGTTTCGTGTTTAGATAGCGTGGCTGCGTTTTGTCGGACTGCGTGGCACCCCACTGCCGCCAGGCCCAGCGCCAACGGCAGACATCTCAGATCAGATCTCAGATCAGATCTCAGATCAGATCTAAGATCAGATCTAAGATCAGATCTCAGATCAGATCTCAGATCAGATCTCAGATCAGATCTCAGATCAGATCTCAGATCAGATCTCAGATCAGATCTCAGATCAGATCTCAGATCAGATCTCAGATCAGATCTCAGATCAGATCTCAGATCAGATCTCAGATCAGATCTCAGATCAGATCTCAGATCAGATCTCAGATCAGATCTCAGATCAGATCTCAGATCAGATCTCAGATCAGATCTCAGATCAGATCTCAGATCAGATCTCAGATCAGATCTCAGATCAGATCTCAGATCAGATCTCAGATCAGATCTCAGATCAGATCTCAGATCAGATCTCAGATCAGATCTCAGATCAGATCTCAGATCAGATCTCAGATCAGATCTCAGATCAGATCTCAGATCAGATCTCAGATCAGATCTCAGATCAGATCTCAGATCAGATCTCAGATCAGATCTCAGATCAGATCTCAGATCAGATCTCAGATCAGATCTCAGATCAGATCTCAGATCAGATCTCAGATCAGATCTCAGATCAGATCTCAGATCAGATCTCAGATCAGATCTCAGATCAGATCTCAGATCAGATCTCAGATCAGATCTCAGATCAGATCTCAGATCAGATCTCAGATCAGATCTCAGATCAGATCTCAGATCAGATCTCAGATCAGATCTCAGATCAGATCTCAGATCAGATCTCAGATCAGATCTCAGATCAGATCTCAGATCAGATCTCAGATCAGATCTCAGATCAGATCTCGGATCAGATCTCGGATCAGATCTCGGATCAGATCTCGGATCAGATCTCGGATCAGATCTCGGATCAGATCTCGGATCAGATCTCGGATCAGATCTCGGATCAGATCTCGGATCAGATCTCGGATCAGATCCGATCCGCATACAGTCATCTATGTACAGATGATACACAACTACAGCTGATTGATCTGTTTTCCTCATGCAGGCATCCTGAGCCTTAGGCCCGATACCCGATACCCTCTGACCGCCTGAGGGGGCACTTTGGCAGCCTGAGGGGGCACTCTGGCCGCCTGAGGGTCACTCTGTTCGCCGGAGGGGCACTATGGCCGCCTGAGGGGGCACTTTGGCCGCCTGAGTGGTCACTCTGGCCACCTGAGGGGTACCGAAAATACTTGAACTGCGACATGAGCTAGCCCGAAACAGGTACGACCTCATTGTTCTGACAGAGACCTGGATGAGAACCAGCACTCAAAATCGCCTGATCAGCATACCCGGATACGATATCCAACGGCGAGATCGACCAGACCAATCCGGCTATGGAGGTGTTGCCATCGTCACCAAACAGCCCCCATGAACTACCGCGACATTGCCCAGCCGAGTGCCAGTGAGAACAGTAAGCTGGAGTCACTGTGGGCCGTGGTGGGGACGGGCGGCGGTCGCCGGTTCATTCTGGCCGCTGTCTACCGGCCGCCGCGGTGTACAGTGGCCGCACTTGAGGCAGACTTCAGTGACCTGGAGCGGCAGTACCAGGGCGCCATGCTCAGTCATCCCGGTCTGCCAGTCATGGTCACCGGGGACCTTAACTGCCACTTGTTGTCCACTACCGCTGAACCTTCTTGTCGCCGACTAACTGAGTTTATGTCAAATTTATCGCTGTCCCAGGTCATTGATCGCCCAACATATTCGTCTGGTTCTTTACTTGATGTCATACTTGTAAGTGATGGGAATATCGTCTCCCCGTCTGGCACGCACACTTGTCATTTTATCCCCCACCTGTTCATCAGAGCTGCGATTGTGTTGCCGCGCCCTGATAGAAAGCCAGCTGTTGTCGAGTGTCGCCCCACGCAATGTATATATAATATTCGCAAATCTGACCTAAACTTTCGCTCTGTATCGGGTAATCTGATTTGACTTTATAACCGATGACACGCCAAAGCAACAGCTGTGCCGGCGCCACTGGGTGGGGCAGGACAGGGCGGCGGCAACGGGCAGAGCAGTGCCAAACAGGGCGGGGCAGGACAGGGCGAGACAGAGGCGGGGGCAGAGGCAAAACAGAGCAGGGTAAGGAGGGCTGGGCTGGGCTGGGCGGGGCGGGGCGGGGCGGGGCGGGGCGGGGCTGGGCTGGGCGGGGCGGGGCGGGGCGGGGCGGGGCGGGGCGGGGCAGATAAAGGCAAGACAGAGGTTGGACAGGGCAAGCCAGATGGTGGGGCAGGGCAGGGCGACGCGTAATATGAATAAAAACAAGATCATTTTAACACGTGCACTGCCAGGGTTCGCGCCAACCACAAACTGTCCGGGGGGTAGCCCCCCCCCTAAGATTCCGAAAACCACACGGCTAGCGATAAGCGGAAAATCGTGTTAGATAGCTCGAGAAAAGTATACCGGCCATTTGTTTTAGGTCAGGTCAATATTGAGGTCACCAGAGGTCATCAAAGGTAAAATTTCGGCTATATATGGGTGTCTTTAACAAAACCGTCTATATGTCGATAACTCAAAGGGATAGTTTAGATAGTTACAGTAATATATCAGTAATATATTAGTAATATATCTGCATTGATAGTTAGAGATAGCTAGTTAAAGATAGTTTCGAGATAGTTTCGCGACACGCGGAAAAGCCTTCGGAAAATAATTGAATTTGTTTTTAATTGCATATTGAATTTAAACAATAATTGAGGTTTCATCAGAATTGACCTAAGGTCAATAGAAGCCATTGAACTTTAAACATTCTAAGAAATGCCGAATTAATTTAAGAAATAACATTTGACAGGGGCATGATAGAACACAAAAACAGTTTTCATCATTGTGTTTCTCTCGTCGAAGCACATCGAATGATATATCGTGAGACCTGGTCAGGTCGTATCCAAAAATTGACCTGACCTGTGGTCAGGTTAGATAGCTCGAGACCCGATTTGATTTCTACTGTTTTGTGTACTGCTTGATTTCGTATTAACTAAAAGCGGTAACAAAAATAAAGCCCACCATCGGTAATATATCTGCATTGTTAAAACTCTGTTTTGCCTGCGCGTGACCACAGGGCAGGGCATGTCACAGGCGGGGCAGGGCAGAGGCGATGCAGGGCAGAAGCGGGGCAGGACAGAAGTGGGACGTGGCAGAGGCGGGACAGGGCAGGGCAGATGCGGGACAGGGCAGAAGCGGTGGTTCAGGGAAGAGGCAGGGTAGCGCAGGACAGGGCAGAGCCATGCCATGGCGGAGGCAGGACAGAACAAGTCTGGACAGGACAGGACAGGACAGGGCAGGAACGGGGCAGAGTACAGACATGACAGAGGCAGATTAGCGGTGGGGCTGGTGAAGAGGCAGAACGGGCATGGTAGGGGCAGGGCATGACAAGGACATGGTAAGGCAGAATAAAGGTATAGACAGAATAATAAAGGTATAGACAGAACAAGGGTATAGACAGAATAAAGGTAGGGCCAGGATATGGTAGAGCAGGGACAGGACTGGGGCAGGAGGAAGACAGGGTAGAGGGAGTGACAGGGAAAGGGACGAGGTCGGAGTAGGGACAGAGCAGGGAAGAGGAAGGGACAGTGCATGGGCAGGGAAGGGCATGGACAGAGAATGGGCATGGATATGAATAGTGAAAGGGCAAGACGAGGGACGAGACAGAAACAGGGGATGGGAAGGACTGGCAAGGGCAGGAGAAGGAGCAGGGACAGGAGCAGGGACATGCATTGGACAAGGACAGAGGCATACACAGGGGGACAGGTGCAATACAGGGGTTCCAAGATTATACTTACAGAAACTATCATTTGTGAATTATATTAATTACAAATTGTTCACCATCTGCAAAAACGCGATGCATAGTTAATTCATCGTAGGTGTTATTAATCATTTATGGGTCAGGTATCAAAATAATATTTGGCAAAAATATTTGGAAAACTTGCAAAAATATATATCAGCTAATTAATAACACAAAATAGGATGAAATGTGTTGGGTTTTAATCTTGTTTAGCGCGAGGTATATATGCATTTTATCTTCGTGACAATTTTTTGCCAGTAGAGGATACATGCGTACCAACTCAAATCAATTTTGCCACCCCTGGCAAAAATCCGTGGCGCTGCCCCTGGATCGAACACACTGGCGGATCCAGCCGTCGGTTTTTTTTTGGGGGGGGGGCAACTTTTTGTGGCAAAAAGGTACCCCATTTTTTTTTTCTCCGCGGATTTGGGCCGGTTACCTTATTTTGGTATTCGAGCATAACAAATTCACTTTTCAAATTCACAACAAAACAAAATTGGGGTTGAAAAAAATTGGAAATCCGAGAGCCATTTTGAAGAAAATGTCTTTTCCCTTCTTTTCGCGTGTTTTATTTGCAATTTGCTTGAAAACTCTGATTTCTACTATTTGCCAAACATTTATCGTTTTTCCACCAAAAATGGCATGACATGACGTCATTAAAACGTCATTATCTCCCAAAATACTGCATCAATTTCATTTAGAGTTGGTGAGAAGACTTAGACTTGATGCAGGATAAGGTACTGAAAGTTTCACGTTGATATCTATCATAGTTTTCAGGTTATTGAGAAAATCAGGGAGGGGAAGATTCTGCCCTCCCCCCCCCCCCCCCGCGGGTTCGGACAACAAATCACATAGAGGTCAAAGGTCAAGGCCACGGGGACGAATACGATATTTTAAGCTTCGGTACCAGCTTGTGTACCCTCTAGTTTTTAGTTTACCGTCCGATTTGCTTGCAATGGAAAAAAGGGACTCTTCGGCATCCCAGCTTGCGTCAGGAAAAACAAAAAATCACCTAGAGGTCCAAGGTCAAGGTCACGGGGACGAATACGAGATTTTAAGCTTCGGTACCAGCTTGTGTACCATCTAGTTTTTTTTCTCGTTTACCGTCCGATTTGCTCGCAATGGGAAAAAAGGGACTAGCCGGCACCCCACCTTTCGTCAGGAATAACAAAAAATCCCCTAGAGGTCAAAGGTCAAGGTCACGGGGACGAATACGAGATTCTAAGCTTCGGTACCAGGTTGTGTACCCTCTAGTTTTTTTTTCGTTTACCGTACGATCTGCTTGCAATGAAAAAAAGGGACTCGCTGGCACCCTAGCTTGCGTCAGGAAAAAAAAAAATCACATAGAGGTCAAAGGTCAAGGTCACGGGGACGAATACGAGATTTTAAGCTTCGGTACCAGCTTGTGTACCCTCTAGTTGTTTAGTTTACCGTCCGATTTGCTTGCAATGGGCAAAAGGGACTCGACGACACCCCAGCTTGCGTCAGGTAAAACAAAACATCACCTAGAGGTCAAAGGTCAAGGTCACGGGGACGAATACGAGATTTTAAGCTTTGGTACCAGCTTGTGTACCTTCTAGTTTTTTTTCGTTTACCGTCCGATTGGCTTGCAATGGTCAAAAAGGGACTCGACGGCACCCCAGATTGCGTCAGGAAAAACAAAACATCACCTAGAGGTCAAAGGTCAAGGTCACGGTGACGAATACGAGATTTTAAGCTTCGGTACCAGCTTGTGTACCCTCTAGTTTTTTTTGTTTACCGTCCGATTTGCTCGCAATTGGCAAAAAGGGACTCGCCGGCACCCCACCTTGCGTCAGGAAAAACAAAAAAAAATCACCTAGAGGTCCAAGGTCAAGGTCACGGGGACGAATACGAGATTTTAAGCTTCGGTACCAGCTTGTGTACCTTCTAGTTTTTTCGTTTACCGTCCAATTTGCTCGCAATGGGAAAAAAGAAACTCGCCGGCAACCCACCTTGCGTTAGGAATAACAAAAAATCACCTAGAGGTCAAGGGTCAAGGTCACGGGGACGAATACGAGATTCTAAGCTTCGGTACCAGCTTGTGTACCCTCTAGTTTTTTTTCGTTTACCGTCCGATCTGCTCTCAATGGAAAAAGGGACTCGCTGGCACCCTAGCTTACGTCAGGAAAAACACAAAATTACATAGAGGTCAAAGGTCAAGGTCACGGGGACGAATACGAGATTTTAAGCTTCGGTACCAGCTTGTGTACCCTCTAGTTTTTTAGTTTACCGTCCGATTTGCTTGCAATGGGCAAAAAGGGACTCGGCGGCACCCCAGCTTGCGTCAGGTAAAACAAAACATCACCTAGAGGTCAAAGGTAAAAGTCACGGGGACGAATACGAGATTCTAAGCTTCGGTACCAGCATGGTGTACCCTCTAGTTTTTTAGTTTACAATCCGATTTGCTCGCAATGGGCAAAAAGGAACTCGCCGGCACGTTGTTTTGCGTCAGGAAAAACACAAAGTCATCCAGAGGTCAAAGGTCAAGGTCACGGGGACGAATACGAAATTCTAAGCTTCGGTACCAGCATGGTGTACCCTCTAGTTTTTTCGTTTACCGTCCGATTTGCTCGCAATGGGCAAAAAGGGACTCGCCGGCACCTTAACTTGCGTCAGGAAAAAAAACATCACCTAGAGGTCAAAGGTCAAGGTCACGGGGACGAATACGAGATTTTAAGCTTCGGTACCAGCTTGTGTACCTTCTAGTTTTTTTTTCTCGTTTACCGTCCGATTTGCTTGCAATGGTCAAAAAGGGACTCGACGGCACCCCAGCTTGCGTCAAGAAAAACAAAACATCACCTAGAGGTCAAAGGTCAAGGTCACGGTGACGAATACCATATTTTAAGCTTCGGTACCAGCTTGTGTACCCTTTAGTTTTTTGTTTACCGTTCGATTTGCTTGCAATGGGCAAAAGGGACTCGACGGCACCCCAGCTTGCGTCAAGAAAAACAAAACATCACCTGGAGGTCAAAGGTCAAGGTCACGGGGACGAATACGAAATTTTAAGCTTCGGTACCAGCTTGTGTACCCTCTAGTTTTTTGTTTACCGTCCGATCTGCTCGCAATGGAAAAAAGGACTCGCTGGCACCCTAGCTTGCGTCAGGAAAAACAAAATCACATAGAGGTCAAAGGTCAAGGTCACGTTGACGAATACGAGATTTTAAGCTTCGGTACCAGCTTGTGTACCCTCTAGTTTTTTTTTCGTTTACCGTCCGATTTGCTTGCAATGGGCAAAAAGGGACTCGTTGGCACCCCAGCTTGCGTCAGGTAAAACAAAACATCACCTAGAGGTCAAAGGTAAAGGTCACGGGGACGAATACGAGATTCTAAGCTTCGGTACCAGCATGGTGTACCCTCTAGTTTTTTTTAAGTTTACAATCCGATTTGCTCGCAATGGGCAAAAAGGAACTCGCCGGCACGTGAACTTGCGTCAGGAAAAACAAAAAGTCATCCAGAGGTCAAAGGTCAAGGTCACGGGGACGAATACGAGATTCTAACTTTCGGTACCAGAATGGTGTACCCTCTATTTTTTTCGTTTACCGTCCGATTTGCTCGCAATGGGCAAAAAGGGACTCGCCGGCACCTTAGCTTGCGTCAGGAAAAACAAAACATCACCTAGAGGTCAAAGGTCAAGGTCACGGGGACGAATACGAGATTTTAAGCTTCGGTACCAGCTGTGTACCCTCTAGTTTTTTTTCTTTTACCGTCCGATTTTCTCGCAATGGGCAGAAAGGGACTCGCCGGCACGTTAGCTTGCGTCAGGAAAAACAAAACATCACCTAGAGGTCAAAGGTCAAGGTCACGGGGACGAATACGAGATGTTAAGCTTCGGTACCGAAGCTTAAAATCTCGAAAAAAAACTAGAGGGTACACAAGCTGGTACCGAAGCTTAAAATCTCGTATTCGTCCCCGTGACCTTGACATTTAGGTGATGTTTTGTTTTTCCTGACGCAAGCTGAGGTGCCGGCGAGTCTCTTTTTGCCTATTGCGAGCAAATCAGACGGTAAACGAAAAAAGTAGAGGGTACACAAGCTGGTACCGAAGCTTAGAATCTCGTATTCGTCCCCGTGACCTTGACCTTTGACATCTGGATGACATTTTGTTTTTCCTGACGCAAGCTAACGTGCCGGCGAGTCCCTTTTTGCCCATTGCGAGCAAATCGGACGGTACACGAAAAAAACTAGAGGGTACACAATCTGGTACCGAAGCTTAAAATATCGTATTCGTCCCCGTGACCTTGACCTTTGACCGATAGGTGATTTTTTGTTTTTCCTGACGTAAGGTGGGGTGCCTTTGAGTCCCTTTTTGCCCATTGCGAGCAAATCGGACGGTACACGAAAAAACTAGAGGGTACACCATGCTGGTACCGAAGCTTAAAATCTCGTATTCGTCCCCGTGACCTTGACCTTTGACCTCTGGATGACTTTTTGTTTTTCCTGACGCAAGCTAACGTGCCGGCGAGTCCCTTTTTGCCCATTGCGAGCAAATCGGACGGTAAACGTAAAAACTATCGGGTACACAAGCTGGTATCGAAGCTTAAAATCTCGTATTCGTCCCCGTGACCTGGACCTTTGACCTCTAGGTGATTTTTTTGTGTTTTTTATGACGCAAGCTGGGGTGCCGGCGAGTCGTTTGAGCCCCTTTGCGATTAAATCGGACGGTAAACGAAACAATTAGAGGGTACCCCGTGCGATGACATTTCAGTGACCTCTGGAGGTCAAACCATTTGTCCTAGGTCAAAACGGATTGCATATTCGTGCATAACTCGATGAGATCTACCCATATGCTAAGTTTGGGGAAAATCGGAACTCGACGCTGAAAACGAATACGAATACGAAAACGAATACTAACTTGACGCACATGGCCAAACTTACCTTCAGAAGTATTATATTTACCCAGGGGGGTGTCATCCCTATCTTCGTAACGTGTCCACTTCTACTTATGACATCACCCCAGTAGTTAATTCTGGCGCATGTCGTCTGCAGTCGGTTAAAACTGTTTTTCGCAAATAACTTTTTGACAAATATAGATACAGCAATGATTTTGATGTCATCGTGTTCGCCTCGTCAGAACACGTCGATTCATACAAATTCCATGTGGTTTAGGTCAAATCAAAATTTCATCGAAGGGGCGGGGCTTAGAGCCTCAGCTGGTGACCGCCTAACCGCAGGGTGACCGTAAACAAGGCCCTGACCTTTGATGACCTCTAGTGACCTCAATATTGATCTGAGCCTAAAATGATCAGAAGATTTCTATTTGCCCTGTTTTGAGCTTTTCAACGCTGTCTTTTTCTTTTTCGTAACATTTTTACTTTCCGAGTTAGATGATATTTATTTCTCCCGAAATAGCATTAACTGCAATGGCGGAGGAGGCCGATGGATCCACATGACGTCACGCTCTGACGTCATGATCACACAGAATCGCCGGATGACTCTACCTCCTATATATGGCCTTGTATTTACCGTGCTTCAGACAAGGCTTATATATGTCCTTGTCTTCGGATTGTGTCTTGCGCCACTAATGTTTCTTTTGCCTATGTCGATTGCTACCAAATTACTTCCATATTTTTTTCACCAAAGAATTACTTTTATCACAAAGATAAAAAATAAGGTATCGTTTAGTCATTAACGATCACTTTTTGAGTGAACCTTTTGGGGGGGGGGGCAAACAAGCCACTTTTGGCTTTGGGGGGGGGGGGGGCGGCCGCCCTAAATGCCCCCCCCCCCCCCCCTGGATCCGCCAGTGATCGAACAGCACATTGAAACAGTGGCAACACTTTATGGACACATTTACACCGATACTCGACACTCACGCTCCAGTCAGGAGAGTCAAAATCCACAACCCGACCGCGCCACCAGTTTCCGACGAAACAAAACAGCTCATGGCCACGCGGCGCCGGGCGCTGCGCGATGGTGAAACCGACCTGTATCGTGACGCCAATCGCAGAGTGAAGGCATCGATCCGCCGTGATAGCCGTGAGAGCATACGTGGCAAAATTAGAGAACAAGGCCCCAACTCAATGTGGCGTAATATTCGACCCATCGTCGCCGGCAGGGTCCCCCAGACCGTGCTGCCACCTGTCGGACCTGACGACATGAACTCGTACTTTGTGCAGGTCGGTCCGCGGGTGGCGCGCGAGGTATATGAGCGAGACGGTGACAGCGAGGTACCGTGCCGACTGCCGCGCGTAGGCTCTTGTGCGTTCACCGTTCGACTTGCTGACATCGAAACCCTCCGGACTGTCGTGTTTTCCATGCGAGGTACCTCTTCGTGCGGACTTGATGGTCTGTATCAAGATTGTAAAGCTTTGCTTTGATGCCATTGGTCCTGTCCTCCAGCATGTCATCAACAATTGTCTGTCCAACGGCAAGGGACACCGCGTTTTGTCAAAATAATTGCCTAACAATGTCGGAGTGTTCCAAGATTCAACCCTCGGGCCGCTGCTATTCATCGTTTCCGCGAACGATTTAAGCCTCCACGCTCCCGACGCATGTATCGTACAATATGCTGATGATACGCAGGTGCTGGTCAGCGGCCGAAAGTCAGCTCTGGACTCAACAGTTGCTCGACTTGAGGTCACTCTGGATGCTCTGAGTGACTGGTTTGCAGCCAATGGTCTGAATGTCAATGCCGGAATGACGCAGCTTATGGCATTTGGTAGTCGCCAGAACCTGCGTGACCTGCCCGACATCAGCGTTAAATTCAGAGATGCAGTTTTTAAACCATGCCAAAAGGTGAAGAACCTAGGCGTGATCTTTGATCCATGCCTTACTTGGGACGACCATGTGACGGCCCTCACCAGAAAGTGTTTTGGTACACTATTCGGACTGAGCCATGCGCGTCACCAACTACCAGCCGACACCATCGTGACAATTGTGAACGCCCTGGTGCTCTCGCACATCCGCTACTGTTTGCCAGTTTACGGAAACTGCACAAAGAAGAATCTTGGTTGCATGCAAAAGGTAATTAACTTTGCTGCTCGAGTAATTTCTGGCCGTCGCAAATATGACCATGTGGCGGATGTGCGAGATGCGCTGGGGTGGCTGTCGGCCACTGATCTGTCATCCCATGAATCATGATACGCTGGTGCTTCTGCACAAGGTAGTTTGTACTGAGGAGCCTACCGCCATTGCCAGGATGTTTCATCGCAACGAGGAAATGCGAGAGCGCACAACTAGGCAAAACAGCAACCAAAGCTTACCCAGCATTCGCACAGAAGCAGGGAAGCGAAGGTTTTGCTATCGTGAAGCCATGCAGTACAACATACTGCCCATCGAACTCCAAGGCATGACGACCAGCCATTTTAAATCGTCGCTAAAACGCCACCTCATGCAGCGATGAAGTGCACCTGCATTGCATCGGACGGTGACTTGTGTGTTGTATGTGTTTTGTGTGTGTGTGCGTGTGTGTGTGTGTGTGTTTATGTACGCCCGTGTTTTCTGCTATTTGACCCATACACTGACGCGGAAGCTTAAAGGGATTATACGGGTTTCCGTCCTGAAAGTAAATGCACTCTTTTTCAGTTGTATGAGCTTTAAACACGTTTAACCCTATTTGTAACAGGCTCCTGGCTACCCCTATTTGTAACAGGGGGGGGGGCGGATTCCGCCCCCCCCCCCCCCCCGGAGATCTCGAGATCTACCCGTCCGATTTTCACAAATGAAACGGCGTTTGGTTCCCCTCAACACGATCTACATTTCTAAATAATAAAACAAATCTATTTTTTTTTTATAGGGGGGCAACGGGGGGGGGGGGGGGGGGGGGGCAAAAACCACAAATTTTAGTGGTATTTTTGATCCCACATAGCTTTCATGTTTATCGACCGATTTTAACACAATTAATACGAATCGATAGAAATTGAATTGGAAATTGATATATGACAGTGGCGTTTGAAAATTCAAAAATCATAGGCGTGTGCAGGTCACTCAATATGGGGGTGAAGTAAATGCGTAATAAAACAATTTTTTGATGTGTTTTTTAAGAAATGAAATGGTATGTGATTGTGACATTGGGCAAAACAGTTAAAAATCATATTTTTTGGCATAGGCGGTACCAGGTTAGTGAAAAAGGGGGGTAAAATTGGAAAAAATATTAACCGCAGACAAGTTGCTACCCAGCACTATAAATATGTTACTGATCGTAGATAGTTCCTTTTTGCATGTTGTACTTCATAATATGCGTATCCAGGATCCAAACTGAGTCGGCTCAATACCTTTTGATAAGTATATTATCCGCTATTATGATACTAACTAGTCAACAGTGACTATTTCACTTACAACTTCAATTAACATTGCTTACCCCCCTTCTACCCTACCTGGACTCGCCTATTATCTTATAATCGTTCGTAGAGTAGCCTGTGGTGCGTGTTTCATCCGAAAACTACAGTATGGTATGCCATTGTACGCCCATGCCTCATAGTTTCCTTGCAATAATATGACCCCCTTTCTTCCATTCCTGAGCGCGCCTCTGCAAAAAATGACTTTATTCCCTTTCCTGGCCTCATATGTGCATATATAATTATAATCTAACCGTCTATTGCGCCGTTATCGCTGGCATATCGTCATCACCAAGCCAGTCACCCCCCTTTTCATGTGCCTGAACACGCCCCTGAAACTCTATATGTAATAAATTATGCAAATAATGGAAGCAGAAGCTATCTTTTACATCTTGATAACTATAAATGCCCCTTACATTGCTCTATTTGCTTCCCGCCAAGCATTGAATATTTCCTGGAAACCCCCCCTTTTCAAGCCCCTGAAACCGCCTCTGCCACGAAATTTTAATGATATTTCATTAACATCAACTAATTTGCACTTGTTGCAATCACCGTGAACCGATGTAACTCCTTCATACTTGAGGCAGTTACGAAGAAACCGTGAAGATCGCATTTCCGTATTATCGCCAAATATCGCCTCCGAACCCACCCAAAACTGTACCCTGGAACCGCCTCTGTTCAGGTTAAGAATTCAAAATTTTGAATCCAAATGCGGTATTCAATTCTATGAAAAGTCCCAAAATTTCATGGGCCTGCTCCCAGCTGTTCTGGAGATATCTGAGAAAAACATGAGGGGGGGGGGCGGAATCCGCCCCCCCCCCCCTGTTACAAATAGGGTTAAGACATATAACACTGACCTCAATGCTCATTTAGTCCATTATTTCAGCAATTATCAGCGTTAAAACTTGGGCGTTTTTCGAGACTAGTATCAGATAACGAGTACTTGAGCGGAACTACTGTCCACCACTTTTATCTTAAGACCAATGTTATAGTTTTGAATTATCTGCAAGTCCTACACTGGATCACAAAATTATTATGCAATTCAAAACTGACGGGACTTTGTATTACTACACACTGTTCGTTGAGGTTTTGTGTTTTTGTGGTTTTCTTATCTCTGGCCTTTAGCGTTGAGCATTTGGTGGTGGCGTATTAGGTTTTTGGCATGAAAATTCATGAAAAATATAGAATTTTATGGGAAAACTAGGTAACTGCTGCTGTCGTTGGAACAAAACAGGTTTATTTTCTTTCAAATATTGCTTATTTTACCGGAAATATGCCATAAGTGAGGTGTTTGTATTGGCATAAAAGAGATGACTGGCTCTGCCTCAGCCGGTCCTGCAGAAAAACGCGGTGGCATCACCGCGCACTTTGGAATGTCCTTACGTGCAGAAGAGGTCATTTCCAGAAAAAATGTGGCTACCGTGGGACTTCTACCACCTTTATAAGTATATTTGACTATGTAACTCAATTATTCTGGGAAAACCCGTATAATCCCTTTAATAGCCACAGTTATCTGTGGATGCTCCCAAGATGTACAATAAATAAATAAATAAATAAATACTGGCCGCCTGAGGGGGCACTCTGGCAGCCTGAGGGGGCACTCTGACCGCCTGCGGGGGCACTCTGACCGCCTGAGGCCGCCCTGAGGGAGTCGGGATCTGCTTCCATAGGCGGTAGAACAGGAGGAGAGCAGCAGATCCAGGGGGGCGGGCAAGGGGCTATGGCCCCTTCAAAGGTCCTGATACTATGATTTTGCCCCCCCCCCCCAACGGTCGGACGTACTGTTGTAAAAATTGCCTTTGCAGCATTCAAAATTCAGCTATCCAGTTAAAAACTTGAAAATTTCGCGCCGCTTCGCGGCATGACACAACATTCGTAATTGCGTATATAAATTTGGAAAATTGGAAAATGAATTCCTTAAGTGTCTGGCAGAGGCTCTTCCCCATGGCCCACCCCTTTCATAAAATATTAACTTTTTCAAGCGGGCTACATGTTTAGCTGGTCTGCCGAGTTCCGAAAAAAGTCAAAAACGCGGACATCAGCACCCGAAAGCTGATCCACCCCAAGCCATCTCGCCCCAGGCTCCTCCAGATCCACAGGGACCATTTGTGCGCGGAAAAGTCGTTCTGGCTCTTGCTGCTTTCAAACCATTTGCACTGTTACCAGTTGTTTGTTACAGTTCGGTAAATATGTATGCAGTTATTATTATTATATGTACTATTGAGCGCTGATTGTCACCGGTCATCGTCTTCGTGATCGACTATCCGAGGAATATGTATATGAAAAACTACCTTAATTTCAATATTTTGCATCATACCGAGATGTGTAACCAGGAATAGGGGTTACCTGAGGCTTGGCTCCACTCACGGTTTGGTTCCAATATTAAAATTTAGTTTTCCACGACCTAAAATTAATGTAAAAAAAATAATCGGTGGTCACGTCGGTGGCCATCGTCATCGTCTTCGGTTCGTTGTAACTGTGAATTGAATGAATAGCATTTTTAGCTTCTTTTCCTATACAAGGTCCATCGCCCACATTACTGGGTTGTATCAGGCAAACCCGTTCAATTTCGCGCTACTTGGCGGCGCTAAATAACAAGTATCTACTATAACATGAAAACCACATACAAAATTGCTGCAAAGGCATAACAATACACGCATAAAAATGAGGCTACATTTTGCTTTTTTTCATTTCAGCCGACCCCCACTCAAAAATTATCGGCGACGCTCCATCCTACCCTCCTCCCCCTGTCAACAACTTTCTCGCTGACGGCTGACGGCCTGCTAGCCCCCCACCGCTCAACAACTTTTGGGAAGTACGCCACTGGATTTGCCCCCCCCCCCAAAAAAAAAAGAAGCATCCGCCGGAGGCACCGGGCACCCTTGAATCCAGGAGGGGGAGGCGGGGCACCAATGCCCTGGTGCCCCTATCAAATTGCTGAAAACCCACCTATTTTGTGCGAAATGGTGTACAACCTAGAAACAAAAAACGTGCCGCTTCGCGGCGCATATTGCATACGTGCGTCCTGATAAATCATCGATATCAGGATGTTTGTTGACTATCGTTTTTTTTGTGTCGCGAACGAAACCATAGTGCCCGCCGTTTGGGCTTTTTTATATTTATGATGTGGATTGTGGTTCATTGTTGGAAATCCATGAAACTTATTTGAAACTGGTAAGCAACTGCACCCAAGCTGTTATAATTCTGAAAAAGTCAAAAATATAAAAAATTTGTGCCACTGGGGCGAAATTCCTTCTATCTTTCCGGTAGAAGAATCTCATTGAGTGGCTGCATTGGTAGCCTTGGGCTGAATTGAATTTTTGAATAAATTAAATGCAAATAATCAAATTTTTGAGGGCCTTGTTATCCAGACGAAAAATAAAGCCCAAAAAAATCCGCACCGCTACGTGGCGCAAATCATTCAGTATTCTTTTCCTGCAGTACAAAAGGGTCGAATATAGACTGTACACACTGGCGGCCCCACGGGGGGGGGGGGAGGGCATGGGGCCATAGGCCCATCTTTGGCATTAAATGGGGGACAACATGTCTTTTGACCCCACCTTATGCTCCAGACATGTTTCCTCGTTTTGACCCTGCATCCTGGTTCCAATAGCAAAAATTAGTTCTCCAGCCCGCTCGAAACCTCAAATTTTGGTACCGCTTCGCGGCGCAATAATAGTTGTGTGGGTGTCCATTTTGCGTAAATACCATTGTTAGTTAAGTTTAGGGGCAGATTTTGTGACACATGACACAAGTCCCCTCCCTTCGCAAAATCCTGCCTATTTTTTAGTTCAAGAACATTTTTGAAGTCCGCACGAGACACAAAGCAATATGATACACTGCTATCGCATGCATAATATTTACTGCTCATAAAAAAACGGCTACCCCCTGCAGTCACAAACATCGACTACCCTCTTGGTCAAGTTGCCCCCCACCAGTGGCGGCGGATAAGGGGGGCAGCTTCCCCCCACTCAAGAAGTGGGGGAGGGGGGGGGGGGCAAACATATGATTTTGCCCCCCCCCCCCCCATACATTTGTAAGAGGGGCCCTCCGAGAAGTTGGTTCGATTTTATTTTTGACCGAAACAATGACCCAGGGCCACGATGTTCCCCCAGCCAGCCTAAGGGGCCTTATAAGGCCGACAGAAGTCCCTTAGTCGGCTTGAGGGGACCCTCGATAGGCCTGAATGGGCCCTCAGAAGGCCTGAGACTTCAACAGGGGCCTGTCCGACGTTTTCTTGCGACCATTTAGGGGCTCTGCAAAATATAGTGGCCTAAATCCGAGGAGATACCATTTCGCGAGAGAAAAAAAATGGTGGGGAGGCCCTTTGGCCACTTTTGGTCGAGGGGCCCCCTGGGTTTCTTCCCCCCCCTCATCCGAAAATACGATCCGCCGCCACTGCCCCATTGCCACCAAACAAAATTGTTCACCCACGCCTCTTCATGAAAACAATAAGCCACCCTTGTTTTTGGACAGGCCCCTGTTCGGTGAAAAGGGTGGTGGAATTCTAAGAATGCACCCAAACTGTTCAATGTATGGGGCGTTTCCCGTAACTATGCTTAGTTATGATGAACTCTTGCGTTTTAATGTGCTGTGGCCGTGCACCTGGTCAACAAATTTACCAATGGCGCATGGTGTGTTAGGGAAGGTTGATTATGGAAGGATAGATTTAGTTGAGATTGTGACCTTTGAGGGGCCCGAATCAAAGTGTTTCAGTAACAAATAAGTTAAGATTAAAAGTAAGCCATAACGCGAGAACGTTCTGCTCTCTGCCTCGCCCTCTCGCTCTCTCAGTCTCTCAAATCTATCGCTCGCTGCATTGTCACATCACATCTCTGCCCTCCCCTGCTGCCCTAACTGACTGCTGCCCTGACCGACTCCCCTGCCGCGCTAATCTGACCAGTGACCGGCCGCTTGCTGTCGACAGGGACGATGATCCCCCGTTCGGGCGGCGACTTCGCCTACATCCACGAGTCGTTCGGGCCGCTGCCGGCGTTCCTCTTCCTCTGGGTGGCGCTACTCATCATCATGCCGACCGGCAACGCCATCCAGGCGCTCACGTTCGCCTACTACATCCTGCAGCCCTTCTACAGCACGTGTCACCCGCCAGACGACCTGGTCCGGCTGGTGGCAGCCATGGTCATATGTGAGTACTGTAGCCCTTCTACAGCACGTGTCACCCGCCAGACGACCTGGTCCGGCTGGTGGCAGCCATGGTCATATGTGAGTACTGTAGCCCTTCTACACCACGTGTCACCCGCCAGACGACCTGGTCCGGCTGGTGGCAGCCATGGTCATATGTGAGTACTGTAGCCCTTCTACACCACGTGTCACCCGCCAGACGACCTGGTCCGGCTGGTGGCAGCCATGGTCATATGTGAGTACTGTAGCCCTTCTACACCACGTGTCACCCGCCCGACGACTTGGTCCAGCTGGTGGCAGCCATGGTCATATGTGAGTACTGCACGCACGCACACCAGATTGTGTATTTTCTCGACTGACGGTTTTTGTTTTGTTCTAAAAGGCTACTGGCAATCGCTACCACGTATAACTGAACATGGTTGTGGCATGCTGCACAGGTGGCAACCTGTGCAGTACTGTACCATTTTAAAACATTTTCAGTTATTTGTGTCTTTTGGAATTTAACTACTTCGACGGCTACAGCTAAAGCCGAAAATTTGATATATGAGATTATGAATTCTTGCTCTAGGTGCTGAAGGATCAGGATTCAGGAGATTGTTGTTTTTTCTTCTGAATTTGGCGATGGTGTCGGACTGTTTCTGTGCGAAGCCAAGTGCTGCCTGGGTGCACAGGAGATAATTGTGTGCAGCCGCCTTATGTCGGGATATCATTGATAGCTGGCTCAGCTGTTGCGTAATAATATAACTTTGTTCGTTAGTACTTGGCGAGGATATTAAAGGGAATTGGTCACCTTGAAAGTTGTCTTGAACTTTTGCTATACGGGGTATTTCGAGCTGAAGAAAACGAATATGGCATTTGTTTGGACGATAGATGGATATCCGTCGAAGAGTTTCAAGTTTCGTGCCCCAATCGGGGCACGAAACAGCCGAACAGCGTCTTCTAAAAGGGCCCCTTTTAGAAGACGCTGTTTTGTGCCCCGATCTACTACCACGACACTAGTCCTGTGTCGAAATTACTTAGCGTAGCGAGGTAATTCTTTCACACCAACCCGTTTTTAGATCTGCTCTACAAATCTGCTATCTCAGTTCATACCTCCATGTTAGAGGTGAACTATTCCCTTTAACCCTATTAGTGTCGGGGGGGGGGGGGGGGCTTTCAAAGGGAATCAATTCCCATTCTCTAACCGTTGTAGATGCGAAGCTACAACTTTGACTCCTTTCCTTACTGCTTTTTTGTAGACATGTGGCATATTTGTTTATATTTTTAGGGATTGCACATGGGACGTTTTTTTCAGGGACGTATTTTGGGACAGGGACGTATTTCAGGGACGTATTTTGGAAGGCATTTTGGGTCACTGGTATTTCATCGAAATCTGAAAGATAATAATTTTGAACTCAGTGAACCTTCTTAGCTGTTCTTTGCACACATTGTGTGCATTTGTATATTTTTGGGTTGCCCACAGGCGACTCCAGGAAGGGTTTTGGAGGCATGTGTACACACATTGTGTTTAGTAACTCAAAACGTTATTTCGCGGTGGACTATCTCGTGTAATATCATCTGCATGGATCAAAATTTTATTTTGTGGCATAGGCGATTCCAGGGGTGGAACGCAAGCGCATGGCCCAATGTTATGGGCGGCTCCAGGTATGAAATTAGGGGGGAGTTGTGGAACCAGGACGTGTAACTACATAGCAAAAGATATCAACTTGAAACTTGGTGACCTGTTTTAGCCTTGCACACGTTTCATTTTGTTGTTGATTTTTTTTTGGTTTCCCAAGGGCGGCTCCAGGGACGGATTTTGGGGGCATGTGTTTGACTCCGTTCACACGCATGGTGTTTAGGGCGCCTGCACGTTATTGTGCAGTGGAAAATTGCATGCAATATCATCTGCATGGATCACAATTGGCTTTTGGGACATTGGCGGTCCCAAGGATGAACCTAGGGGGAATTGTGGACCCATGGCGTGACACTACATAGCAAAATATAACAATATGCAACGATAAAGATAGCAAAAGACAAGGCTCAATTCCCCTCCCTTTCCCCTACTGAGAACGCCACTGCACAAATAAGAACTGCCATACTATACTTTCTCGTTCATACACATATAATTATAAGCATCTAAAACAAATAAAAGCGGCAACAAATATTATAGTGACATCTTTAGATACCCCCTTTGTAATTGCCTGAGGACGCCATTGGGTCAATTTCCCCAAACTTTAAAAGAGAGTGTATGTTAGAGCATACAATTAGGTGGCGAAATCCAACAACATGAAAACATTGCGTTCAAACAACGTTCCAGGGCAAAGAATCTAAAAATGCGTATTTTCCCCCTTTTTTGCTACCTGTATCCGCCCATGACAATAATTGCATATTTATGAATACAGAAATGTAGTTCATACTCCAAGAAATCGGATCCCGTTTTCTCGGAGATAATCGGTCCAGCGGTTTCCGATATACGAAGGAGGGGGGGGGGGGGGGGGTCGGTCGAATAGGCCCCTATTCGACCTGGTATTTCATTGTGATTATTACGATTAATACTATAGATACGATTGATATTCCGTGATTAATACTCGAGTCAGCCTCTGCAGCTGAACGCTAGTCGCCGGTGAATGATACTGCTCACACCACGGCCTATACACAAGGTTAATTGTGTTTGTGTTCCTTCTCTACACTCACAATAAATGAATACCCGCGGAGGGTGTCGAACACCCCTAAACCGTGTGATGTCCACACAACCTAAAATACGTCGCCTGTCAGGTGTTTCGTGGAATACCCGCGGAGGGTGTCGAACACCCCTAAACCGTGTGATGCCCACACAACCTAAAATACGTCGCCTGTCAGGTGTTTCGTGGAATACCCGCGGAGGGTGTCGAACACCCCTAAACCGTGTGATGCCCACACAACCTAAAATACGTCGCCTGTCAGGTGTTTCGTGGAATACCCGCGGAGGGTGTCGAACACCCCCAAACCGTGTGATGCCCACACAACCTAAAATACGTCGCCTGTCAGGTGTTTCGTGGAATACCCGCGGAGGGTGTCGAACACCCCTAAACCGTGTGATGCCCACACAACCTAAAATACGTCGCCTGTCAGGTGTTTCGTGGAATACCCGCGGAGGGTGTCGAACACCCCTAAACCGTGTGATGCCCACACAACCTAAAATACGTCGCCTGTCAGGTGTTTCGTGGAATACCCGCGGAGGGTGTCGAACACCCCTAAACCGTGTGATGCCCACACAACCTAAAATACGTCTCCTGTCAGGTGTTTCGTTTGCCACTCAGGGAGGTGCAACATACACCCGGTGATCGGGGTGTCGACGGGGTCGGAAGGGGCTTAGTGCTGCATCGCATCTTTAACCCGCGCAGTGGGTTTGCGCCGAACACGAACTGCAGGGGGGTTGATTTCCGCCCCCCCCCCGCCCCCGTAAGATCTCGAAAACTACGCTAAGTAGCGACAAGCGGAAAACGGGGTTGGATAGCTTCATACAAGTTCTATCGAAAGTATTCAGTATTTTATTAGGTCAGGTCAAAATTGAGGTCACCAGAGGTCATCAAAGGTCAAATTTTCCAGTTTTTCCTGTTTTAAGACTTCGCTCCAGATATTCCCATATATCTCGGAAACTATGCTAGCTAGAAACAAACGGAAAACAAGCGATCGCCAGCCGTTGGAATTTTAAAACGACAAGGTGTCCTCAAATTTGATCTAAGGTCAATATTTGAGGCTCCAGAGGTCAAAAAGGTGAAAAATGCTGTTTTGTTTTGCAAAACCGTTTTTGTGCTGATAACTTTTTACATACTCAAGCTAATGGAAAACTGTGTACGCCATTGTGTTTGTTCCGTCAAGGCGCTTTGAATGATATACATGATGACGTTGTTAGGTCAACTTTTAAAAAAAAAAATGACCACAGGTCACGTGACCTTGACCTTAGGTCAAGACCCAAGTAGGTCATGTTGCATATAGGGAGACGTGTCTCGACGAGACAAACACATTTCTGTTGGTTTTACCTATCTATCTTCATTATGTCGCGAGTTATTGACAAACAAATCATGGTGAACTCGGGTAACCTCAAATGACCCCATAGGGGTCACTAAACAAAAATTGCACTTGGATCATCAATAACATCCTATAATAACATGATCCAGAAGTAATTGGACTAATATCATGTGTATCCTTGAAATGGAAGCATTTTAATATTTCCCCATTGACTTATTATGGAGAGGTGACGAAATTGACCTGACCTTAGGTCACCGATATACAAATTCTGAGATATACGAATTGTAAGCACTTATGCCCCATGACACCCTGTAAGTTTCAAACTGATTGGTGAGAAACTCTGGCTTTGGCACAACAGCAAACGTTTTTAGAGGTGGGGTCACTTGACCTGGTCTGGTGACCTGACCTGAGATGACCCAAGGTATTTCTTATCTCTAAAAGTGTGCGAAATTGATGTCCTAACATGTGTGCCAAAACCCGGCGGCGCGTTTTTTCGCTATCTGAGAAAAACATGAGGGGGGGGGCGGAAATCCCCCCCCCCCCCCTGCAGTGCGCGGGTTAACCGCAGTACATAAGAGTTCACGAAGACAAACGATAAGTCAACCATGACAACCAGACAAGCATGAGGCATGCATGGCTGATGGTGAACCGGCTATGACAATTCGCTGAGCTTCTGAACTCTGAAGCCCCGTCTCAACTCCAGTTCTCTCGAAACATTCTATAGGTATGGTTTCACATAATTTTATTTGGAAAAATAGTTCGAAAGACTGAGCAGCATCGAACAAACCTTCCCAATCTGAGCAACTAATAATAGGTACATTTCCGGGCAAAAACTTTTTATTAACAAAATCGTGAATTATTATCTACAGACAACACACGCACACAAATGTATGTACATATCGGTATTCGTGATATTGTGCATGATCCGTCACTAACGCGGTCGGTCGCGGCGGATTATAATATATGAAACATGTGAATTGTATTTTTTTTGTAGATAATTAGGTGTAGATAATTATGTGTAGATAATTAGGGGATAATTAGGTTAGATTAAACCGTGCCAGAAAGCTGGAAGGGGGCGGAAGTCCTCCCGCTGTATAAAAGGAACGACCCTTCGGATCCGGCACATTTCAGACCCGTCACGATTGTAAGTTTAATTTGAAAAAATAGTTGAGAAAATCGTGCACGTTCAACTCACAAAATATAGGAAGGATAATTGTGTATTTAGTATTGACCAGCATGGTTTCCTTTCAAACCATTCCACGTCTACAGCGCTCCTGAGCATGGTGCATAGGCTGCTGGTCTGCACAAAGGCACACATACTGAGACATGTGCAGAACGGTTTATAGTTTCATGCAAGTGTTGACATAGCGCTACCAGTAAAACTCCGTCATTGGGTCATAACCGAGCGGGCAGTTACAGTTACTCTTCAGTTACAGTGTTCTCTTCTAATGTGAGAGACGCTCCGTGCGGGTCGGTGGCGGTGGGGGGCGTTTGGACGCAGCACACTCTGGGTTTTAGGTGATTACCTACCAGAAAACGGCGGCGCGGAACGGCGTCCTTCTCCGATATAGTACCACGCAGTGCGCTTCGCGCCCCTCGGTAATAGATACTTTGCAGCGGTTCAATCCTTTCTGAAACCTCCTAGACACGCACTAACGATGCATCATGACATCAAATAGCATACCTGTTCTTGAAAGAACCCGCGTAGTGGATGGATCAATACAAATATTCTTGACAAAAACGCGCTATGTGCCATTTGCATACTTCTGGAGACAGGCGCAATGCACGTATGCACAATGGTGAATACCGAACGGTTAATAGCAGCATTTGGACAGCTAAATCTGAATCTGACGGAAGTATCAACGGTAGTCACCAGAGACTATGTCGTTACCGCTGCAATTATGGCGAATAATTTCGCATTGTGGTGATATTGTGCACGCATCCGTTTCCAATGGCTGGTTAAAGGCGTATGTGGAAACTGGACGGCCAAACGTTAGAGGTCATGGTGGAATGTTTAGACCATGTCCCTTTCAAAAAGATGACCGCGTTATATTGTAGAGATTGGGAGCAGAAAATGACAGCAATGACAAAAATAAAAGTTATAAAAGCCCGGTAGATTGAACGACATACGAATGGGGAGCGCACGTAGTTTATTTAACATGACATTCAGGAACGGCAACGGTATCAATCAACATTACGCGATCAATCATGATCATACATTGAATGCAAAAGTGCTGTGTGTATGTGGACTCTGAATATATATTGTTCGCCGGACTACTGCGCTTTAATAAGTAAAATGCGGCATATAAATTTGCAGAGAAAAACTACTCTTTCAGAAATTGAACCTGGACCAGGGTTGTGCTCGACTCAGAGTCGGTGAGTCAGATTTGACTCAACTCAACTCAAATCAACTTGAGTCAGAGTCGAGTCGCTTAAGAAAAATAGGGTCTCGCCTTGAGTCAGAGTTGAGTCGCTTTACAAAAATAAGGGCTCAACTTGAGTCAGAGTCGAGTCGCTTAATCAAAATAGGGGTTTGAGTTGAGTCAGAGCGAAGTCGCATGGATGTCGCCTGAGTCAAAGTTGAGTCACCTGGATGCTGCTTGAGTCAAAGCTGAGTCGACTCATCCTCTTACAAGTCAAAGTCACATCTGATATAACAAACAAGTCATAAAGGGGTCCAAACAATGTTCTAGAGTGCTTTTCAAACCCACATAAATCAATAACATAAACAATACGTACCTGTGCTGGTGCGAAATAATAATAATAATAATAATAATAATAATTATCATTATTATTATTATTATTGTTATTGGGAACATATATATTTGAATATAGTTTACAATGCAGCTGGATGCAGTAGATATTTATGATAATGCAATATTCATTAATGTGCCTTGATCCAGAGTAAATCAAAATACAAGTGTTTACATATATGATATATATTCTAATGAGTTTTTGCAAGTCAAATACATTTGAATCAAAGTCGTTAAGTTAGTTGAACTTGAGGTCAAAAATGAGTCGACTCAAACAATTTTCACAGGAGTCAAAGTTGAGTCGACTAAACAAAAACAAAATCCCGCTTGAGTCAGAGTTGAGTCGGGGGTAAAAGCAAATGAGTCAAAGTTGAGTCGACTCAAAAAAATTGTCCCCCTCGCTTGAGTTAGAGTTGAGTCAGGGGTAAAAGCAAATGAGTCAAAGCTGAGTCGACTCAAAACAAATAATTGTCCCGCTTGAGTCAGAGTTGAGTCAGAGTCCCTTCGTAAATGAGTCAGAGTCGAGTCAGTCTAAAAAATCTGAGTCGAGCACAACCCTGACCTGGACCCAGTCTGGTGCAAGGGCAGCGTCCGTGAGGCTCGTGAAGGCCCCTCTTTCATTTGTGTAATGGCTTGCTACCACCGCGGTCAGAGCCGAGTCTTGCCGTTCAGAAGGCTTATCACAGTTTTCGACGGTGTGCCACTACGATTTTGGTGACCCCCTCAGGCCGAACAAAGGCCCCTCAACCTCGCCGAGGGCCCCTCAGGCCGCATGTGCCCCTCAAATAGGGCCCCTCAAGCCGACAGAGGGCCCCTTCAGGCCGACAGGGGCCCCCTCAGGCCGATAGAGAGCCCCCTCAGGGCAACCGAGGGCCCCTCAGGCCAGGGTTGTGCTCGACTCAGAGTCGGCGAGTCAGATTTGACTCAACTCTGACTCAAATCAACTTGAGTCAGAGTCGAGTCACTTAAGAAAAATAGGGGCTCGCCTTGAGTCAGAGTTGAGTCGCTTAAAAACAAATAAGGGCTCAACTTGAGTCAGAGTCGAGTCGCTTAATCAAAATAGGGGTATGAGTTGAGTCAGGGCGAAGTCGCATGGATGTCGCTTGAGTCAAAGTTGAGTCACCTGGATGCTGCTTGAGTCAAAGCTGAGTCGACTCATCTTCTTACAAGTCAAAGTCACATCTGATATAACCAAACAAAATTGGGAGCAACTAAATAATAAAGGGGTCCAAACAATGTTCTAGAGTGCTTTTAAAACCCACATCAATCAATTTTCTGTCTGAAAAAAATAACTTAAAGAGTACTTAACTCATCACAAACTCTGCTGACTGCTCCTATCATAAGTGAAACAATACAATATTAAATATGTACATAGAAATGATAACTGCAGTATATATAACCTAATAATAACCATATCAACATAACATTCTGGAATGTGCATACGAACCATGTACCATATGCGATATTTATGTCTGAAATAAAAAGTTTGCATCACAAATCTATTGAGGTTAAGGTACTTTAAGATTGTTAATTCAACAACAGATCACAATTCACGGTGTTTTCTAACGCCGAAATAATTGTTATCTCTGAAATCCTACAGTTATCACATGTCAGTTCACTCAGTTTGAAATGGTTCGAGCGCGAATACTTTCTCCCACTAGCAACGACTTGACAACAAATATAAATCCAGGCCGTATCAATCATACGGATTTCCTTCCGCGCTGATGTATAGATCCTCAAATGTGTTGCTGAATAGAGTGAGGACTGTGATTGGTAAGGATACTGGTCCACATGCTAGCACTAGCTGCTAGCAGCTCACATGTTACTCTGGGAGTGTCACATATGCAATTTCTCCAAATGACTGTTAAGACCAGTTAACTTGAAAATTCCATCCGCACTTTTTATTAATTTTATGTGCGAATTTCAGGGTGGTTTTAAAGGGTATTATAAGTTATAACCATGTTTAATATACACGTGTCAAGATTCAAAGAGTTGTGCTACAATATTAATGACGTCATATTAGACTGTAGACTCTCAAAGACGAGCCACTTTTCAGTCTGTTGTACCATCAGCTGACTACTCTTCTTCCATTAGGGACCTCAAGAACAACATAAGCTGGGTATAAACTGGGGAGTTGAATTACTGAACTAATACCATTTTTTTCCTTATCGAATGACATTAAGTATAATGGAGCAAAAAAGTGCTACAATCCAACAAGTGTTACAGTACAACATTCTGAATTAAGTCAAAATGCATGAGTGATGTCAAAATGTTAACTTTGAAGTGGCGGCTAGGGTCGGTGCCAATTGAAAAAGTAATAATGTGAATTATCTTTGTCACATTATAAAGGAGGATGTCAGTATTCAGATGATGTTGACATTGCACGACAGAACATTGTGCACAGCTGTCATGGAAGTTATTTTTTTAGGAAAGATACTATGAAGCATTTTGTTGTGAGTTATCAACAAGTCACAACATCCTAAAGCGATTTAATGGTTTGTCAAAATTTGGAACAAAAATGTAGGGGGGGGGGGGGGGTGAAGCGTCAGCAAAAAATTGTTGCACAGGGTGGAGGTAACAAATAATTAGAACAACTGAACACTGATTTATAGTTGTTTGTCAGGGAAAATTTGAGAGATAATACCCCTGGCTCAAGAATGTTAACGCCCCCCGTGGCGGAGCCCCTGCATTTAAGGGGTAAAACGCCTGGACCTCTGAGCGATTACCTTTACGGTACTTAGTCATAGTATAGTGGTAAGTCTGATGAGCTTGGCAACGGCAAGCTTCATCAATATTATTTTTGGATACAATGAGGTCTGAGGTGACGTTCATAATTTCAGTGTTAGGAATGCCCTAACGGCATTGCGATGATTAATATTATTGGCTTAGCCAATCAGTAGTGAAATCATCTGACATTTGGTGGTGCTTTACCAGAAATCAGATGCCGCAAACATCCCAGTCTTAAATGGCGCAGCCAGTCAGGATTTTGAAGTGAACGAAGCTTGTCTAGATCGCGTCCAGAGGGGAAGCTGGTGCACGCAGAGGAGACGCTGATGGGGACTGTGCGGATGTTGAGGGAGGCTAACGCGTCCAGAGAAGACGCTGGTGCACGCAGAGGGGACGCTGATGGGACTGTGCGGATGTTGAGGGAGGCTAACGCGTCCAGAGAAGACGCTGGTGCACGCAGAGGGGACGCGGATGGGACTGTGCGGATGTTGAGGGAGGCTAACGCGTCCAGAGGAGACGCTGGTGCACGCAGAGCGGACGCTGAGAGGAAGTTGAAGGGTGCTTGGTGAAAGAGATTTGTCATCTGTGGACGAATGTCAGCTAATTCCGATGAGACGTGTTTTTTTCCTTATAAATACATGCATATATGTTCTCTTATATAGTATCTCAATACCATTTAATTGATGGGTATGACCAATTTATATTGCGTCATAAATTCCCGGCGATTTGGGCCGATGAAGATTACCTTGAGCAATCTCACACAGCGTGTCGTGCTAAACAGCAAATAGTCTGCCTGGAGTCCAGTACGGTCCGGTGTCCCAGAGGGCAGCATCTTGGGACCGCTGCTGTTTGCATGTTTTTGTTGCCGATGTACCCAGTTTCACATGGAAAGTGAGTGTGCATCATGTACGCCGATGACGTGAAACTTTACCGTAGGATTGAAAGCAGGGCAGACTGTATCGCCCTCGTCAGACCTGGATCGCCTCTGCGATTGGTCTAGAACCTGGCGACTCAATCTCAACCCAGCAAAGTGCAAGTCCATTTCCTTTACACTCCGTACCTCTCCTATTGTCCACCCGTACACTCCGTACCTCTCCTATTGTCCACCCGTACACTCCGTACCTCTCCTATTGTCCACCCGTACAAACTAGACGGTCATCACCCGGAAAAGTGCGATCAGATGCGTCACCTTGGCGTTCTCCTGGACGCAAAGCTCACATTTGCACCGCATGTTGACGTCACGGTCGCCAAAGCAAACAGAATGCTTTGTTTGCTCATCCGCAGCATGTAAATGCCGACATCCCCTGGCTGAGTGCGTTTCAACCACTCGGCCTTGCTATGCGAGTTCAATGTTCATGTGAGATCGGTGATTGAGTACGGCAGCGTTATCTGGTGCGGCGCTGCCATCACACATCTTGCTCGGTTCGAGCGACTTCAGTACAGGTTTGTAACATACATGTGCCAAGATCCAAAGAGGATCCGGGATCCAGGATCCATATGATTCAATATCTGGATCTTGTTGGATTCTGGATCCTGCAGGATCATTTTGTCGTGGTATCCTGTGGATCTTGGATCCTGGATTTTTTTTCTCGTGGGATCCTGTTGATCTTGGTGGGAAATTATTTTTCGTGGGATCTTGTTGATCTTGGATCTGGGATCTTGTGGATCTTGGATCCTATTTTTTGGTCATGGGCCCTTCACGGGACACATTTTCAGCCCCTATCCAGTTCCAGCTCATTCAGCCAGATCCAAAACCGTTCCAACCTGAATTCAAAACTGATGGGGCTCTCGTTCCCACCTGTTTCAAAGCTTAACCCTATTAGTGGCAGGCTCCTGGCTACCCCTATTAGTGGCAGGGGGGGGGGGCGGATTCCGCCCCCGGAGATCTCGAGATCTACCTGTCCGATTTTCAAAAATCAAACGGTGTTTGATTCCCCTCAACACGATCTACATTTCTAAAAACTAAAAAAAAAATTGTATAGGGGGTAACAGAGCGGCAGTATATTTTGCCAAGACCAAATGATGCTTCTGGGCAGCTCTCAAAATCTGCGCACTGTACATGACATCAAAGTCAAATTCCGCGATCAGGATTTAATCCCCATTTCATGGAAGCCAAAAGCCTATGTCTCACCTTTGACCGCTCGTTATGCTGGGACCGCCATGTCTCTACCGTAGCACAAAGCTGCTTCGGAGTTTTGCTGGTCTATCACATCTGAGGGGGCACCTGCCAACGGCCGTGCTCTCCGCGCTGATCAATGCCCTGGTTTTCTCGCAGATCCGGTACTGTTTCTCGGTATACGGTAACGGCACGAAGGGAAACTTCTGTCGGCTTCAGAAAATCATAAACTATGCTACTAGAGTACTTTTTGGGCGACGGAAGTACGACCATGTATCGGATCTGCTGGGGAGGCTGGGGTGGCTCGTCTCGGAGGGCATGGTCACTTACCACATACTGTGCCTCACGCACCAGGTGCGTTGCTGCGGCGAGCCTGAACAGCTGACTGCGAGTCTGTCCACCGTGGCAGAGGCCCGCGCTACCGAGCGGGCCACGTGACAGGACCACATGTTGTTTGTTCCCCGGTCTCGCACGGGGACGGGACGGCGGCGTTTTGCCTGCCGGGGACCAGCGCTGTAAACGCCCTGCCACGAGAACTTTTAGGACTGCCCGTGCCGCTGTTTCGTCGCAAGGTGCGGCGACATCTCGCTGCCGCTCCGCGGGCACCGGACTGACCAACGCGGCGCTTCTCACCGTCATGCCGGCGGGTTTTAGTTGACTAATTGTATGTGTGTGTGTGTGTGTGTGTTTGTGTGTGTGTGTGTATGTGTTTGAGTGTGTCAGTGGTTTTTATTCTTGTTTTTACTTGTGTTACTCTATTGTATGCTTGTTCTGACCATGTTCCCTATGTTTTTTTTAAACTTATGACGAGAGGTTATAATAGCCACAGGCACATGTAGACAGGGCCGGGCACCAGGGGGGGGGGGGGGGGCTGCAGGGGCACCTGCCCCTCCAACCGCCAGCTGGGCCCTTTTCGGCCAGCCTGGCGGGCGGACGAGCTGAATGTTCTCTCAGACTGTCTCGGGGCGCGATGAAGCAGCGCAAGCTCAACTCTGTGGCAGTTTGCCAAGTGCCATGTCCATCAGAGGGAGACGCGTGACGTTCCTGAGCGGGATATGGCGCGTGAATATGCGTCCCTGAACGGTGCTCTTCGTTCCACTTCCGGGACGTTTTAATTTCATCTGAGATCAGGCACATATCCAAGGCGGGGGGGGGGGGGAGGGTGCTCCCCTCCCCGTGGAGGCCAGGAGGGTCCTTTTCGGCCCGCTGCGCGCGCCGAAAAGGGCCGACCAAACCGCGCGAAGCGTGGTATCATGGGCTCTTTACTACGCGAAGCGTGGTCTTTAGAGAGTTTAGAGCACTTGTCAGAGACCCTTTAGGGCCACCAGGGCCCTCTCTGAAAGACCAGAGGGCCCCTTGGACGTTCAAAAGAGTCCTGTACATGTCAGAGGGGCTCCTGTCGAGACCGAAAGGCCCCTGAGCAGGTCAAAGGGCCCCTGAACACGTCGAATGGGCCCCTAGCCAGCACAGAGGGCCCCCTGAGCACTGGGCAGGTCGAGAGGCCCCTAAGCATGTCGGCATGGCGACAAAGCAGCTAGCGCAGTCCATTTCCAGGTCATAAGGCCCCTGAGGAGGTTGGAGTGCCCCTAGATAGACCAGAGGGACCCTGGGAAGTTAAAAGGGCCCCTGTGCAGGTCAGAGGGGCCCCTGACCAGACCGAAAGGACCCCTGGGCGGGTAAGAAGGGCCACTGAACATGCCTAATTGGCCCTAGCCAGCACGGAGGGGCCGCAGCGCAGGTCGGAGGGGCTCTTGAGCATGTCAGCAGGGCGACAAAGCAGCCAGCGCAGTCCGACCAGAATAGTCGCTGGGCAGATCGGAGTGGCTCCTGGGAAAGTCAGAGGGTCCCTGGCTAGACCGAAAGGGTCCCTGGGCTGGTCGGAAGGGCCCCTGAGCATGCCGAATGAGTTCCTAGCTAGACTGGACCTGCCCTGGACCTGCCCTGGGCATGTCGGAGGGGCCCCTGAGTATGTCGGCAGGGCGACAAAGCAGCCAGTGCAGTCACTGGCCAGGTCCGAATGACCTCTGAACAGGCTGAATGGGCCCATTGACACACAAGAGGCCTTCTTGGAAGGTCAGAGGAGTCTCTGGTCAGACCGGAAGGGCCAAAAGCACGTAGAGATCCCAGATGAAGATTAAATACAAAATACAAATATTAAAATCGGAGCTTTCGGGTATATTGTAGCACCCTTTGTCAGGGCGTTACAATATACCCAAAAGTTCTCCGATTTAAATATTTCTGTAGAGTAAGCCCTCTTTGCATTTAATATATATCAGCCACTTCACATCATGTCTTTTCGCGGATCTCAGATGAGTCCCTGAACAGGTCGGAAGGGCGTTGAAAAGGTCGGAGGGGCCCCTAGACGATCTGAAGGGACTCTGAGCCTTTCAACAGTAAGAATGCAGTTGTCCAGGGAATACAACTCAAAATTTTCGCGCCGCTCCGCGGCGCAATTTAACTACGAATTCAATTATATGCGGGTTAGAAGAAAACAATCGCCCCGTTTCTCGGCACATAGTTATGTGTTATGTTGCTACTTTCCTATATAATTGGGCAAAATAGTTCACTTTAACACTTTTTACCGCACTTTTAAACGCACAATAGTATTTTTAGAGGTCCGCACCATACGCAATGCGACTCGTTGATGGGAATGCATATCCAGGGCATAAGACTCACAATTTTCCCGCCGCTCCGCGGCGCAATTTGTTTAAGAGTTCCAGGTCTTGAGCTTAAAAAAGATTCCAAGTTGGTATAGCTGATTCCAAATTGGTGTCGCTGGTTCCAAAGTTGATATGGCAGTTTGCTAACTCCAGCTCCTAAAAGTTTGTATGGCCCATGCCATTCCTGTCATACTGCATTTTAAATCCTTGTGATGTGCCTTTTCATGCGTTTTGTTTGGCCCTTTCAACGCTCGGGAAGGGGGCCCTTTCGAGGCGCCCCCCCCCCCACCCTTCTGGACGAAATCCTGGCTACGTGCCTGTCTGAGATGATAGCACCGAAAGAAAATGTGATGACTGACTAGTAAATTCCTTCTGGTAACTAGTGAACTATAGTAAACATCCTTTGTACATGTTGCAAAAAATGAAAAGTTATAGTTGATAACTTAGTCACATTGAGTACAAAGTTGAACTGTGTGACGCCACAATTCTACTTGAAAATAAAGGATGTGATGCCTTATTTAAAGTGTTCAAGTTTGATCATAAATAAATGGTAATCCGTGCGGGAACGAGAAAGACGGAAATGACATTAAATATATATTACATAATATTGCAGGCTGGTTGGACCCTTTTGGCCAAGGGCCCTTTTTCTTGAAAAGCTGCCCCCCCCCCCCCCCGCCAACCGAAAATATGTGGCGCCGGCCCTGCATGTGGATCACCTTAATAAAAGTATGTATCTGTATCTGCAAAACTATAAATATTAGGGGTGTTTGTGATCCAACATGGGTGTCATGCTTATCAACCGATTTTAACGCAACTAATGGAGATCGATAGAGATTGATCTATGGTGGTGACTTTTTAAAATTGGAAAATGATAGACGTGTGCAGGCCACTCAATTTAGGGGTGAGGTAAATACTTAAAACCTTTTTTTAAATAAATGAAATGGTGTGTTATTGTGGCATTAAACAAAACAGTAATACAACGTATTTTTTGCCATAGGTGGTACCAGGTTACTGAAAAAGGAGGTGAAATAGAGAAAGTGTTAACCGCAGGCAAGTTGCTAGCCAGAACGATTCCTCCCACTATAAATAAGTTACTGATCGTAGATAGTTCTTTTTTGCATGTTGAATTTCATCATAGGCGTATCCAGGATCCAAACTGGGGAGGTGCAAGACATTTTGATAGGTATATTCTCCGCTATAATGATACTAACTAGTCAACAGTGACTATTTCACTTCCAACTTGAATTCACATTGGTCACAATTCACCCTTTTTTACCCTACCTGGACTCGCATATTATCTTATAATCGTTCGTAGAGTATCCACTGGTGCGTGTTTCATCAGAAAACTGCAGTATGTTATGCCATTGTAGGCCCATGCATCCTAGTTTCTTTGCAATAATATGACCCCCTTTCTTCCATTCCTAAGCGTACCTCTGCAAAAAATGACCTCATTCCCTTTCCTGGCCTCATATGTGCATATATCATTATAAACTAACCGTCTATTACGCCATAATTGACAGCATATCGTCATCACCATGCCAGTGACCCCCCTTTTCATGTGCCTGAACACGCCCCTGCAACTCTATTATGTAATAAATTATGCAAATAATGGAAGCAGAAGTTATCTTTTACATCTTGGTAGCTATAAATGCCCCTTACATCGCTCTATTGACTTCCCGCCAAGCGTTGCATACTTCCTGGAAACCTCCCCTTTACAAGTCCCTGAAACCGCCTCTGCCATGCAATTTTTATGATATTTAATTAGCATCAACCAATTTGCATTTGTTTCAATCACCGTAAACCCGTGTAACTCCTTCATACTTGAGGCAGTTAGGAAGAAACCGTGAAGATCGCATTTCCGTATTATCGCGAAATGTCGCCGCAGAACCCTCCCAAAACCGTGCCCTGGAACCGCCTCTGTTCAAGTTAAGAATGCAAAATTTTGACTCCATATGTGGAAATCTATTTTGGGAAAAGTCCAAAAAAGGTCCCGACGTAGGGGCACTTTAGTGCCCCTCCCCCCAAGCTCTCCGAACTTATGAGAGCTAGAACGATCAAACTTACAGGATAGGTAGGTGATATGATGATCTACAGTTTCTGAAAATGTATTGACCTTCGGTCAATAGCTTCAAGGTCAAACGAGGTCACGAAGGTCAAATCTGGCCAAATGTCGCAATTTTGGGGATTTTACCTCCGTGACGTCACATATCACCAGCAATGTGTCCAAAGTTGCTTCCGGGGATGAACATTTCATCAGCGTTTGAATCATTCCGATCCGACTGTTGGTTCCGAAGATATCGCTTTGCCGACCACGATGCCCCCCCCCCCCCCCTCCACTGCGCGTGTTAAGCATATTTCACTTGTTGTGGTGCTTCAATATAAGAAATAATAATGCATGTATTCCATGCTTTAAAACCCCCACACTCAATGCCAAGGGTGTAATATTTACATGTGGTGATCAGACATCCCCAAAAATTTCCGGGATCCAGGATCCCTAGGATCCCACATTTGGGATCTTATTTGATCCTGGATCCTGCAGGATCATTTTGTCGTGGGATCCTGTGAATCTTGAATCCTGGAAGAAAACAAAAATCGTGGGATCCTATGGATCTTGGATCCTGGAATATATTTTTTTTCTCTCATGGGATCCTGTGGATCCTGGATCCTGGAAAATCAGTTTGTCGTGGGATCTTGTGGATCTAGGATCCTATTTTTTGGCCTTGGCACATGTCTGGTTTGTAATGTGGCTGGCTTCAAATACTCGGGAACGGTGCCCTTTTTGGAATATGAGAGACTGCTCTCATATTTCCGCATGCCATCGATCAAGGCACGACTCATCCAGTCAGACCTACTATTCGTGCACAGCGTTCTTCACCAGCGGCTGGACTGTGCACAGCTGACCTCACTTTTCGGCCTGGCAACACCTGTCAGACGTTCGCGTCACACTGGCCTCTTCCACGTCCCGTTTGGAAGGGCCAACACTGTACAAACGGGATTCCCTACTCGCGTTCCTATAACCTGCAACCGCTTTCTACAGGACATTCCATCAGCAGACTTCTTCCTCCCGCTGGTATCATTCAGATCCGACGTACGCAGGTTTGCCAGCAGTCAGGGTACGTTTCTGTCATAGCCGATCACCCCGTCATGTCGCTGTGAGTTCCTGTACGAGCGTGGTAGTGCGTGTGTGCGTGTGTGCGTGTGTGCGTGTGTGCGTGTGTGCGTGTGTGCGTGTGTGCGTGTGTGCGTGTGTGCGTGTGTGCGTGTGTGCGTGTGTGCGTGTGTGCGTGTGTGCGTGTGTGCGTGTGTGCGTGTGTGCGTGTGTGCGTGTGTGCGTGTGTGCGTGTGTGCGTGTGTGCGTGTGTGCGTGTGTGCGTGTGTGCGTGTGTGCGTGTGTGTGTGTGCGTGTGTGCGTGTGTGCGTGTGTGCGTGTGTGCGTGTGTGCGTGTGTGCGTGTGTGCGTGTGTGCGTGTGTGCGTGTGTGCGTGTGTGCGTGTGTGCGTGTGTGCGTGTGTGCGTGTGTGCGTGTGTGCGTGTGTGCGTGGGTGCGTGGGTGCGTGGGTGCGTGGGTGCGTGGGTGCGTGGGTGCGTGGGTGCGTGGGTGCGTGGGTGCGTGGGTGCGTGGGTGCGTGGGTGCGTGGGTGCGTGGGTCGTGGGTGCGTGGGTGCGTGGGTGCGTGGGTGCGTGGGTGCGTGGGTGCGTGGGTGCGTGGGTGCGTGGTTGCGTGGGTGCGTGGGTGCGTGGGTGCGTGGGTGCGTGGGTGCGTGGGTGCGTGGGTGCGTGGGTGCGTGGGTGCGTGGGTGCGTGGGTGCGTGGGTGCGTGGGTGCGTGGGTGCGTGGGTGCGTGGGTGCGTGGGTGCGTGGGTGCGTGGGTGCGTGGGTGCGTGGGTGCGTGGGTGCGTGGGTGCGTGGGTGCGTGGGTGCGTGGGTGCGTGGGTGCGTGGGTGCGTGGGTGCGTGGGTGCGTGGGTGCGTGGGTGCGTGGGTGCGTGGGTGCGTGGGTGCGTGGTGCGTGGGTGCGTGGGTGCGTGGGTGCGTGGGTGCGTGGGTGCGTGGGTGCGTGGGTGCGTGGGTGCGTGGGTGCGTGGGTGCGTGGGTGCGTGGGTGCGTGGGTGCGTGGGTGCGTGGGTGCGTGGGTGCGTGGGTGCGTGGGTGCGTGGGTGCGTGGGTGCGTGGGTGTGCGTGGGTGCGTGGGTGCGTGGGTGCGGGTGCGTGTGTGTGTGTGTGTGTGTGTGTGTGTGTGTGTGTGTGTGTGTGTGTGTGTGTGTGTGTGTGTGTGTGTGTGTGTGTGTGTGTGTGTTGTCTTAACAACGGACTGCATCCGTAATTGGGTATTGTACCTGTGGATTGCTCCTGTGAAATAAACAAGACCTGCAACGTGACCTCGCAAAAATGCCTGCAAAAATGCCTGAGGCTCTATCTCTTAAACCACTACACCTTTTCTTAATGCGAATCGGCGTCTGTTCAGCTCAACTCGACAGATCTCATTTATGCCGTCAGCTAACATACTGTTTGACATAGTGCATCTCACATCGGCGTAACACACTCCCGCGGCAAAGGGCATTGGAAATCGACCAAGTGTACCGTGTCAACACTGGTCACTGGATTCAGACATAATGCAATGGAGCCGACAGCGTTCATCAGATATAGACAGTTTTTAGTTGACTTAGGCAAGCGTCATTCAGTTTCGTTGACGGCAAAATTGCAATTTAGAAAGTTTTAATTATATTTTGTCCATTCCGTGTAGGTTCGCAATAGGACCGTTTAGTTCAATCGGTTTTGCACCAGACCTTGCGAGATACATATTCGATCTACGTTGCGGAAACGCAGGTGCCACTCAGGTGAACACTCAGGTGCCGGGCTACAGCAACGTAGTCGCTTCCATTCCAGGCCGTATGATCCGCTCGCGGTTCTCCGCACAAACAGCAGAATGACCCAAAGCAACACGTAATTAATTTTTACTTTCGGGTTAGTTCCCATGTATCTGTTTGATATACAATTATATATTTTCCACCAAGGAAATCAATTTTACATTGTCTAAATTAATTAAGAATTGACTAAACAAAATGCAATGTAACGCAACTTACAGTCCATGGTCGATATTGAATGCCTCTGCCGATGTCCATTGACGCTGTTCGAATATGAACAGATGATATTCTGGATTTAATTAAATGTGTCGAAGTGTTAAAAGAGTGTCTAAATTCGAGTGTGCCTGACGATATGACTTGCCCTATGCCACGTTCAGTTGAACAGATGCCGATTCGCATTGAGAAAAGGTGTACTTGAATTAACACTTTTACAGCTTGTTTCTGCTTCCCAGATTACCCCATATACCAATTTTGGTCAACATCGGTGGCACGAGGGTTCAGCCCTTGGTCGATTTGTCGTGGAACGCTTAGTTAGCGTTCACGCGGCCATCTCTGTTAGTGAGTGACACATCCCATTTCACATTTCACAGCCGCAGAGCCAGCTGCAGCAATTTCAGGCCCGGCATATAGCCAGTTCCAGGCGGCAAAGCGCTGGCGCCTGACAGCAGTCCAGACGTGCTACTATTTAGCCAGTTCCAGGCGGCAAAGCGCTGGCGCCTGACAGCAGTCCAGACGTGCCATTATTTAGCCAGTTCCAGGCGGTAAAGCGCTGGCGCCTGACAGCAGTCCAGACGTGCCATTATTTGTTGGTGCGGTGGACGGCTGTATCGCCGGCGCGGCGGTCAGATGGCTGGTTAATCTCAGCCTGGTCCGGGTCGCGTGCTATCAGGTCCGGGTCCGGGTCCGGGTCGGTGGCGGCTGGACAGTGTGACAGTGATAGTGTAGTGACAGTGACAGTGACAGTGTGCAGAGGAACTGTAGTTGTGACACATCGTCAGGTTCGGGGAATCAGGCACGGCCTATATAGACCAGAGCACATGGCTGCCCGTGGCTGCCGGGACACGGGCGGCCGTGAACACATGGCTGCCCGTGTCCAAGTGTCCAAAGTGTCCAAAGTGTTCAAAGTGTCCAAAGTGTCCAAAGTGTCCAAAGTGCCCAAAGCGTCCAAAGTGTCCAAAGTGTCCAACGCCAAAAAGTAACTGTGCTCCTGTTGGGCCATTGCCATTGTTTGTGTGATTGTTGTCATTGCCATTGTTTGTGTGATTGTTTGTCATTGCCATTGTTTGTGTGATTGTTTGTCAGTGTCCTCTGCCGAGTGAAGTCCGAGCTGTGCACCATGATCAGTAGGCTCATATCCACACTGCCGCATACTAGTGTCCAGTCAGCATACCAGACTGGTTATTGATTCAACTTTTTTTGAACGTTTCAATCATGATTCATTTTGGAATCTGAACGATTCAATCACCGTTTGATTCACGGAGAAAATTTGGAGAATTGATTCTTTCCGATTCAAAGAATCAAAACAAATATTGTATTCGATTCACGTTTGATTCAGCATTTAAATATATGTGGTGAATTTATGTCAAATCAATAAAAATGGGAACATACATATATATGATCATTACAGCAATTGTTACAGCATTGTTACAGCAATATTATTTCAGTATAAATGAATATAGCCACTGGGACTGCATATATTTGCACAATTTACCAGTGTACTTGAAATGTTAAGAATCGTTTAATATTTTGATTCAATCAGCCTCACTTTGATGCGGGTTTTGATTCAATAACGTTTCATGAATCAAAAGATGAATCAATCATTTTGTTTTGTATTCAAGGAATTTTCATTGAATGATTGAAATCGATTCAATCAGAGTTGAATCAATAACCAGCATGCAGCATACTATGTGATACGCACGATACAAACACGCGCAGGCATAGCAACAATTTTGTGCTGAAGCTTTATATTTCCTTTGCGCATAGCAGTTCTTTACCCGGCTGCGGAGGGGCCGGCTGCTATCACCGGAGGGGAGCTGCTATCATAATATGCTTAAAGTCACATGGCCACCACATAAAAGAGATAGTGTTCGTGTGTGCCCATCACTTTCCGGGCACTGCTGGGGGTTCGCGCCAACCACGAACTGCCGGGGTGTGGGGGGGGGGGGCGTGATTTCCGCAGCACCCTCCCTAAGAACTTGAAAACAATGCAACGTAACGACAAGCGGAACACAGCGTTAGATAGCTCGAGACAAGCTCTATCGAACGCATATCGGTATTTGTTTTTAGGTCAGGTCAATATTGAGGTCACCAGAAGTCACCAAAGGTCAAATTTTGGTTATATATGTGTGTCCTTGAAAACACCGTATATATCTCTATAACTAAAACAGCTAGCGACGCGCGGATCAAAGCGTTCAAAAACAATTTAAGTTGCCGTTGCTCATTCTTCATTAGAATTTACCTAAGGTCAACAGTTAGGTCAGCAGAAGACATTGAATTTGAAACATTCTTAAGATCACCTATTTTTTTTTTAAAGTAATAACTTTTGACCGACGCATGCATGATAAAGTAAAACAAATTGCACCATTGTGTTTGTCTCGTCGAAGCGCATCAAATGGTATATTGGCTGACCTAGTTAGGTTATATCCAAACAAATGGCCTCACCTGAGGTCAGGCCAAGGTCAGGTCAAGGTCAATTCTTACATCGTTTGATTCGTCTCGACAAGCCAAATACAATGTTGAAAACTACCCCATTACTCTACCTTGATTTGGTAAATAGTTATTGCAGAAAAACATACGTGACCTGGGGGTCACCTGAGTTGACCTCGTAGAGGTTAAAAAACAGAAATGTGACATAGATCTTTGCATTTGCAACTAAAGTGGTGTATCTAGTGAAAACTGGTCAAATTTAGCTATTTCATATGGATTTATACGTAATTTCATTTTGCACATTGACTTAAAATGGGGAGGTCACGAAATAGACCTGACCCTAGGTCACCGATATACTCGTACAACAAAACAAAATAGAGATATACTAATTGTAGGTACTTATCACCTGATGACATCCGTGAGTTTCAAACCGTTTGGTCAACCACTTTGGCTGTGGCACGACGGCAAACTTTTTTTGGAGGCGGGGTTGGTTGGACACTTGACTTGGACCTGGTGATCTGACCTGAGATGACCCGAGGTCAAAATTCACACCATGAAGGTAATTTATGCCCAAACAGCTATACCAAATTTGAATATTCATGAAAAACCTCAAGGGGGATCCCCCGGCAGTGCGCGTGTTAACCCTATTCCTTGCGGGCGGCCACAATTACGATAACCGGAGGGGGGTGGGGGGTCAGATTCTGCCGCGAAATACTATGGATGCTGCCGCTACTATGGATTTTGTATTCAATCGCGACCAATATTACTCGCGAGTCGCGATCCAGCGAACGAGGTTGTTAGTGTTGTTTACATATTCTGATTCAAGGATATAATTTTGCCGGTATGACGTCACAGCTCGTTTTGGTGACGCAAGTTTATTGTGACGTCAAATGTAAAAATATGTTTTTTATCTTCAAATTACAACTAATTGCTACTTTTTCTCGCAAAAACGAATGCCAGAACCGTAATCAGGACACTTTTCCATCATTCCACGCACTTTTCCCAAGGTGTTATATTCCCTCTAAAGGACACTGAAAAGATTGGGCCAAGCAATGCTCGTGCTAGTTCTTCATATTTATAATGTATTTTAGTATACGGATGCAAATACCCGAACCAACACACAAACTAAATGCAAAGACCTGCGATATGCTGAGCTGGCGTCTCCGAAAGCGTTCAGGTCGGTCTGAACACACCACTCGGAAAATATTCAGAACATGTGCTTAACACTATGTGGCCGTGAGCCAAATCATGTAAGCCGTCTAGTCTATGACGAAATGGATGAGAATATGCTCAGTAAACTCAACCAGTTACATATTATATACCGTATGGGAACCTTCAGCACAGTTCAGATCTGGCTGGGAACCTTCAGCACTGACTGTGTATGTATGTATGTCATCACTGTGTATGCCACACAAGAGCCATATACACATTTATGATTACATTTGCTTGAAGTAGACACCCAGCCATACAAGTCTTACAATGAATACATGTTCAAAGGTGCCGCCGTCCTAGTTCAATGACACGATGTCGTCTCTTCTCCTGGGCCGAATGGGCACCTACCACTCTCCTACCATGGGCCGGAACTCACCACTCTCCTACCACTCACCACTCTCCTACCATGGGCCGGAACTCACCACTCTCCTACCACTCACCACTCTCCTACCATGGGCCGGAACTCACCACTCTCCTACCACTCACCACTCTCCTACCATGGGCCGGAACTCACCACTCTCCTACCACTCACCACTCTCCTACCATGGGCCGGAACTCACCACTCTCCTACCACTCACCACTCTCCTACCATGGGCCGGAACTCACCACTCTCCTACCACTCACCACTCTCCTACCATGGGCCGGAACTCACCACTCTCCTACCACTCACCACTCTCCTACCATGGGCCGGAACTCACCACTCTCCTACCACTCACCACTCTCCTACCATGGGCCGGAACTCACCACTCTCCTACCACTCACCACTCTCCTACCATGGGCCGGAACTCACCACTCTCCTACCACTCACCACTCTCCTACCATGGGCCGGAACTCACCACTCTCCTACCACTCACCACTCTCCTACCATGGGCCGGAACTCACCACTCTCCTACCACTCACCACTCTCCTACCATGTGCCGGAACTCACCACTCTCCTACCGTGGGCCGGAACTCACCACTCTCCTACCACTCACCACTCTCCTACCATGGGCCGGAACTCACCACTCTCCTACCACTCACCACTCTCCTACCATGGGCCGGAACTCACCACTCTCCTACCACTCACCACTCTCCTACCATGGGCCGGAACTCACCACTCTCCTACCGTGGGCCGGAACTCACCACTCTCCTACCACTCACCACTCTCCTACCATGGGCCGGAACTCACCACTCTCCTACCACTCACCACTCTCCTACCATGGGCCGGAACTCACCACTCTCCTACCACTCACCACTCTCCTACCATGGGCCGGAACTCACCACTCTCCTACCACTCACCACTCTCCTACCATGGGCCGGAACTCACCACTCTCCTACCACTCACCACTCTCCTACCATGGGCCGGAACTCACCACTCTCCTACCACTCACCACTCTCCTACCATGGGCCGGAACTCACCACTCTCCTACCACTCACCACTCTCCTACCATGGGCCGGAACTCACCACTCTCCTACCACTCACCACTCTCCTACCATGGGCCGGAACTCACCACTCTCCTACCACTCACCACTCTCCTACCATGGGCCGGAACTCACCACTCTCTTACCACTCACCACTCTCCTACCATGGGCCGGAACTCACCACTCTCCTACCACTCACCACTCTCCTACCATGGGCCGGAACTCACCACTCTCCTACCACTCACCACTCTCCTACCATGGGCCGGAACTCACCACTCTCCTACCACTCACCACTCTCCTACCATGGGCCGGAACTCACCACTCTCCTACCACTCACCACTCTCCTACCATGGGCCGGAACTCACCACTCTCCTACCACTCACCACTCTCCTACCATGGGCCGGAACTCACCACTCTCCTACCACTCACCACTCTCCTACCATGGGCCGGAACTCACCACTCTCCTACCGTGGGCCGGAAATGCGCCAGTACGGCACAGATGCCGTAGAGGCGTACTTGGGGCGGTGCGTGTGACGTCGGCATGCCGTGCTTGGGTCAATGGGACAGTGTCCTATTGACCCATTGGGACACTAACCTCGAAAGCTTATGTGTTGCAGGGTTGGCATAGTTTTGCCCACTGGGCAGTTTTGCCCGATGAAAACCATTGTTTAAATCGGGCGTCTAAAACTAGTTTTGCCCGATTAAAACTATGGTTTAAACTGCCCTCCCTCCCGCCCCCTCTCAAGAAGTTGGGGGAAACATCCTCCCATCAATTTGTAAGAGGACCCTCCAAGAAGTAAGTTCGATTTTGTTTTCTTTTTGACCGAGAAAAAAATGACTGAGGGCACCGAGGTGCCCCCAGCCAGCATTTGAAATGGCAAACTATTAAAATCCCCCAGCCCTCTAAGGCCAACAGAAGGCCCTCCGTCGGCCTGAGGGGGCTCTCGGTAGGCCTGAGGGGGACCATCGGTAGGCCTGAGGGGGGGGGGGGGCATCGGTAGGCCTGGAGGGCCTTCTGAAGGCCTGAGTGGGGCCCTCGGAAGGCCTGAGACTTCAACATGGGCCTGTCCGACGTTTTTGTGAGACCATTTAGAGGCCATGCAATATATAGTGGCCTAAATCCGAGGAAATACTATTTCGCGCCTCTTTTTTTTTTGGGGGGGGGGCCTTTGGACGTGGGGAGGGCCCTTTGGCCGAGGGGCCCCTGGGTTTCTTTGCCCCCCCCCCCATCCGAAAATACCTTCCGCCGCCACTGATAGGTACAACTGTATTAGAAAACAAATTATGGAAACTAAATGCAGTTTTGGGGTTACTCGGAGTCACCCGTCGTCCGTCGTCATGATGGTTCGATGACGTCATAGGCTTTACACGCTAACTTCAGGCCAACTGGTGATTTTGAAGGTAATCGCTCTTCGAGCTAATTCATGAAATGAGTTCCCTATGCACTCGGTAGGGCCATTTCCCCCAATTTTGTGTTTGGCCTACGAAATTGTGCTGGATGTGAAGGCTGTGTAATGTTATAAAGGGATTATCCAGTTGTGAAACCACTAACTTCGAAAGGTGATTCTCCAGTTGTGAAACCACCATTTTCCTCCACCACCTGTATGGAACAGCTCCAGCTATGAGCTCTGAGCTAATATGTGAGACTCGAATACCAATGAGAGCTCATACAAAAACTACGCGGTCTGTCTCATTGTCGTTTCTGGGGCTTGTTTGCAGAAGCCCGTGCATTTCCTCCAAGAAAAAGGACCTCATCGTGTCATATGCTATTCCACTAACTGCCTGAACATGGGTTCGAGCCCGGTCGCTGCAAACTGTTGTAATGACACGTGTCCAAACATTTCAGTATAATTGTATATTGTTGTGTTCTTAGCATGGTGAGCACGACACTACTCATCCCGGCATCGACTGGGGTCTCAGAAGAACTCTAATACAGCAAACTGATGTCATATTCATGTTCAGCGTCTCATATTACCCCCATGATCATGTGGTTTGAGCCGGAACCGTGAGTTAACTTTATTTTTTGTTGACAAACCATTTCTTCCAAAACATTGCTTTAAAAAATCGAAAGTTCGGCGTCATTTTCCCAAAAACAAAGTTTGAACAATAGGCACTATTGCTCGTTTTAGTGGTCTTGAGACATGTGCTATCAGAAAATAAGGTTCGCTTCACGGGACCAAAATCACTGTTACACTGTGTTATTTTCCAAATCGCCACCAACAGCGAATTGGTGAAAATGTCAGCTAGAGGCTGAACTAAGCGGGACCTTAGTGTGTACCATAGCAACTGCGGCCCCCGTACCTCTATACTCCAGGAGACACCAGGAGACCCTCTTTAGACACTGGGGCGTGGACCCTTTCGAGGGTAATAAACCCTTTCGAGGGTCAAGGAAGGGGTCATGTATCGATGGCCCCTCGTTCTGGATTTGTCACTGGACCCATATCACCAACGCGTCATGACTGGATGTCTGGACGCTATAGATTGAATACTCAGTTTGACCAATGACGTCATTCAAATCATTTGCACCGGTCGTAGTGCAACAGCAAGGGAATTTTCCATTCATCCATTAGACGCTGGTATGTAAACTTTGCCACCAGTGCGCACACGTATAGATAACGATCGTTGAACCATTCGTGTCGAGATTAACAAGATGACAAGCATGATCAATGGTCGTAGACAGACACGAGCACGATGTACAATCTTAAAAGCACCAGCGAAATATGTTCCATTGGATAGTGATCGTTAAAGTTCGGAAACTAGCGCACGTAGCACCCTGACCTACAAACTACAATTGATAATACAACATTGACAGCTAGCCGTTTCTCCATATTCACGCTGTTGTTTGCTTGAGATTTAGTTAAAGAAACTTGTCACTGTTTGCATCTGGTTTTAACGTTTTTATAACGTTTTCATCACTGGCGGATCCAGCCACTCCGTTTGGGGAGGCCAAAGACTCAGGCACCGGCGGATCTAGGGTACGAGTTTGGAGGTCTAAAATTTCGCCCTGTTTCATCAGCGAAAAGTTGTTGACGGGGGGGGGGGGGGGGTGGTCCTACGCACGAACGAAAAGAGTCGTTACGCGGGGGGGGGGGCATATTTGTATTTGTATTGAATGTCCCCTATGTTCCTGTGGGAGGGGACATTTGCTCTCCTCTCCTCTTCACTGGTGGATCTAGGGTTCGAGTTTGGGGAGGCCAAAATTTGCGCTTCAAAGTTGTTAACGGGCGGGCGGGGGGGGGGGGCGTCGGATCGTCAACAGCGAATAGTCGTTCACTGGAGAGGACGGGGGGGGGGGGCGTCAGGTCCTCAGCGCCAAAGCCCTATAACCAGGTAAAACCATCAGCGTTTGTTTTTATCGTCCCCGTGGCCAGTGGATGACGTCATTGGGATGGTAACTCAGTCGCCACCGTCCACGCTCTATGTAATGGACGATAGTCCGGAATCGTTTTGGGCGGCTTTTAGCAATGCTTTTATGTTGGATATGATGCAGAAAGGTGCGATGTGATCTGGCAATGGCGAATCTGGACCGTCTGTCACTCTTACTGCACAACTTGGCCGGAATTCATTGGGTCTGACCGAGCATATTAACCCGCGCCGTGCCAGGGCGGAAAAACGGCGGCGCACAACGCCGTCTTGTTCGGCACAGGTGTTTGGGCATCAATTAACCACATTGTGTTAAATTTTGAACCTCGGGTCATATCAGGTCAGGTCACCAGGCCAGGTCACGTGACCCACCTCTCAAGACGTTTGTGGTCGTACCACAGCCACAGTTTTTGGCCGATCGGTTTCAAACTTGCAGGATTTCATAAGGCCATATACCTACAATTCGTATATTTCGGATTTTGTTTGATATCTGTGACCAAAGGTCGGGTCAATGCCGTGTCCTCCACATTATAAGTCAATGGGGAAATATTCAAATGCTTCCCTTTCCGTGGATACGCATGTTATCGGTCCAATTCCTCCTGGATAATGTTATCATAGGTCATTCGTGATGAACCAGGTACAATTTTTGTTCTACACGGTCGGCAGAGGTCATCTGAGGTCACCAACACTTTGTGTCAATAACTCTCGACAGAATGAAGATAGAAGTGAAACTGGAACCAATATGTTTGTCTCATCGAGACACGTCTTTCAATAGGCAACATGACCTACTTGAGTCACCACTTGACCTTGACCTGAGTTCAAATTTATAAGTTGACCTAACCTGGTTTGCATGAATATGATTCGAAACGCCTTGACGAGACAAACATGATGGGCTCAAGATTATTACGGTGTCTTTATTAGTCAAAAAGCTTTTTGCGAAAACAGTTTGACCCAAACATAGCCTTTTGGTCTTTGGTGACCTCTGGAGCCTAAACTATTGACCGGAGCAAAAATTGAGTTCCCGAGATATTTAGTTCCCGAGATATTTGCGGGCTTCTGGAGCGAAGTCCCTAAACTGGAAAATCTGATATTTGATGACCTCTGGTGACCTCAATATTGACCTGAGCTAAAAAATTACCAAATAGTTTCGAAATGATTTTTGACGAGCTATGGAACAGTGGTTTTTGGATTCCGTCTACTCTCCATAGGAGCCGAGTTAGAAGGGGGTGTTTCAGAACTAATAGGATTTTACCATACCAAAGACGTCTAATTGGCAGCATTTGGTAGCAATTTCTTTACCTATGGCCAGACTGGTTATTGATTCCACTTTTTTGGAACGATTCAATCACGATTTATTTTAGAACCTGAATGATTCAATCACCGTTAGATTCATGGAGAACAATTTTGGAGAATTGATTCTTTCCGATTCAAAGAATCAATTTGTATTTAATCGATTCGCGTTTGATTCAACATTTTAATATATATGCTGAATTTATGTCAAATCAATAAAAATGAAACATACATATATATGATCATTAACCCGCGCGGCGCTGTGGGGGGGGGGGGGGGGTAAATTTTACCCCCCTCCCGGATTTTCTCAATAACTTGAAAACGATGAGATTATGTGAAACTTTCGGTACCTTATGCTGCATCAATTCTACGTCTTCTGACAAAATTGTATTGACATTGGTCGAGTAGTTGGGAAGATAATGATGTTTTAGTGACGTCATGTCATGCCATTTTTGATGAAAAACGTTAAATGTTTGTACAATCATAAAAAATAGAGTTTTCATGCAAATTGCAAATACAAAACCGTTAAGAGAAAGGAAATTATATTCTCTTCCAAATGGCTATCTCGGATTTTCACAATTTTGGATTGTTGACCCAAACCAATTCAAAATACTGATTTTTGGGGGAAATTTCCACAGAAGTATTTTTTAAAGATATTAAAAAAACGTAAGATATATGAGAGAACCAAGTATAGACGATATCCAAACCAAATTTCAAAGCAATATCTTCATTTGTGACTGACTTATGGCTCCCTAAGTATAAGTAACTCATGTCATTTTTTAATGTATAAGTCATTCATGTATAAGTCATTTTTTGAAAATATGTTTTTTGTCTTTAATGACCACAGACAAATAATGCAGACAAATAAATTCTACCGCTGTATGTCTGAGACAAAGCTGGTCTAGACCAAACTTGTCAATTATTCATATTTGTCATGAGTCGATTCATAGTGATTCACGGACCATAATGAATGATTCAATCATGATTCAATCACTCAACATTAACACTGGTGAGTCGATTCACAGTGACTCACGGCTAATATGAGTGGCTCATGAATGATTCAATCACAATGGCTTATGAATGATTCATTCACAACGACTCACAATGTGTATGTGAATCGTTGAATCAATGCATACTTAATTAATATTAACTAAATAATAATAATAGTTTATTTCGTACCCTCATGGGTCCATATAATTTCATGAGGAGACGTATACAAATACAACAATGCATACACATACACACACGCCAATACACATCAGTGAAACACGCTAACACAAAACAGAAACAAAATACACTTTTGGATAATCGGCTGTGCAGCAGCAGTCGTTCGACATCGCTCTGATTGCCATCATTGATGCAGTAAATAAATTATGCAATAAATGAAACTGACAAGTAACTTTATTATGTGCTGTAGCTTGTAACCCTACTGATGTGCTGTATGAATAAATGATACCCTGTGGAAATAGACATAATGTCCGGAATAAAAGTATATCTATCTATCTATCTATTATTAGTCAGTCATTATGATATGAATCTTAGGCATGTGCTGAAAAGGATGAAACACCTTAGTATAAGAAGCATGTACCTAACCTACACATGCGAGAAGAAAAAACAACAATAAGAAATACTAATAAACTTAAATAGCCTGGCAGCTATTTTCAGTCCCGATTCCAGACTCCCGAGTCGACCTACACCACAATGACAATATTCCCACTCACAGGGCATGTAGAACATATAAGTCGGCGAGATATAATTAACAGGATACTAGAAGGCCTGTAATGTATATAACCATTTATTTATATAGCCATGTATTTATGTAGCCAGCTAATTTATATAGCCAGCCAAAACGTTTGATGCCCATTAACCGGTCCGATTTAGGTATTTATTTTAATAAAACTATTAATTTATATAGCCAGCCAATTCGTTCGCTGCCCATTTTCCGGTCCGATTTATATGTTATGAAAGTGATTTGGACAGAACTGCAAGGCAAACTTAACATGCGCCCTGGAGGGCCTATGATAATTACACGCCCTAGAGGGGGAGGTGATTTCGCCCCCCCCCCCTATGATCTCGAAAACCACGCAACGTAGCGACAAGCGGAAACCGTCATTAGATATCTCGAGACTAGCTCTTTCGAAAGTATTTCGTTCATTTTTTTCCTCAGGACAATATTGAGGTCACCAGAGGTTATCAAGGGTCAGATTTTCAAGTTTTCAAGACTTCGCTTCGATCACCCCCAAATATCTCGGGAACTATGATAGTTAGCAGCAAACGGAAAATAGGAATCGAAAGCCCTTGAAAAATCACATCGACACAGGTGTCCTCAGATTTGAGCTCAGGTCAATAGTTTAGGCTCCAGAGGTCATCAAATGTCAAAAAGGTGATTTTTTTTTGCAAAACAGTTTTTCGCAAATGACTTTTTACCTAATGCAGATAAAGCAATAGTGTTGACGCCATCGTGTTTGTCTCGTCAGGACACGTCGAATCATATTCATGGTGACCGCATTAGGGCAACGGAGAAATTTGACCTCAGGTAAAGGTCAAGTGGTGACCCAAGTTGGTCATATGGCATATTGGGAGACGTGTCTCGACGAGACAAACACATTGGTACCATTTTATCTTCCCTATCTTCATTATGTCGATAGTTATTGATAGTTATTGAAACAGTGTTGGCGGTCACGAAATTGACCTGATCTTAAGTCACCGATATTAGAAATCCGACATTAACATATTGTTGGTATATATGACCTTATGAACTCATGCAAGATTTAAACCGATCCGCCTAAAACTGTGGCTGTGGTACTACTGCAAACGTTTTGGAGTTGAGGTCATCTCGTGACCTGGTCTGGTGACCTGGTCTGGTGACCTGGTCTGAGATAACCCGAGGTCGAGAATGTTACATAAAGTGGGAAGTTCTTTGCTGAACAGGTATGCATAAAACGGCGGCGCTGCTTGCCGCCGTTTTTGCGCTATCCTCGAAAAACCGGAGATGGGGGCGGATTTTGCCCCCTTCAAAATATATAAAATATAAATACGGATTGGTTTTGAACTGAGATAGCCATTATCTTTGGCCGTTATTGAAATGTCTAAATTGTTGAGTTCATTTTCCCCAAAACTTGTTCGTTTTTAAGCAATTGAATTTCGAATTTGCAAAATAGTATAGCTGATTGGCTGACAGCCACTTCAAGATTGTTGGTCCTGGAAGTCAGACGACCTGTATTTCTCGAACCTTGGCTGGATTACCGAGTACGATGTAAACAACGGCCAACGCGATAGGTTGCGGTGCAAGTTGACGTTTTTCGCGTTGTTTGAAGTCTCAGTTATGGATTAATTGTTTTGTTTAATTAAAAATCGTAGAAAGAAGAGAAACATGTTTACATGTTTTTCTGAGTTCGAAGATTTCCACCGGGCCGTCGCTCGGAAAGTGGGAGGAGCTTGTGTGCGTGTGTGTGTGCGTGTGTGCGTGTGTGCGTGTGTGCGTGTGTGCGTGTGTGCGTGTGTGCGTGCGTGCGTGCGTGCGTGCGTGCGTTCGTGCGGGTGCGGGTGCGGGTGCAGGTGCAGGTGCAGGTGCAGGTGCGGGTGCGGGTGCGGGTGCGGGTGCGGGTGTCCATCCAACGGAGCATATTGGGCACGTGGAGCCCAAACGGCCGGGCCGATTTCGACGCGGGTGGCACCGGTCGATGCGGCAAAACGGGGCACAGATGATGATTCCATTTGCGGGTCAATAAATGGAACGTGGCACGTTCCAAGTACCAAAACGTGGGCGCCATCATGTTTTCTTTTTTCGCCTCCTCAGGTCACACGGTTAGTGACACAGACTTGCTACTCGCAGGTCACGTGGGCGATACAGCGGCCCAAAATCCATTAATGGCCGCGGATCCTGAAGGGGACGAAATAAACCCCCCAGGGGGGTAAAACCAAATTACCATTTTGAAGGAGCGGGGCTCCGCCGTCAGCTGGTGCCGGCCGTCCGTGGATACTGTGCCGCACAGGAGGATACTGCGCCGCACAACACTGAGAGCCGGCCGGCACGCCGCCCAGTCGCAGCTTGTGGTGACATCACAGTCTGAGGTCACTGCAACGGCCAGTCGGCGGTGGCCTGGCCGGCTGGGGCCAAACTACGGAATTTTCGTACGATTTTGACCCCAAGGCAATGCCCCGATCGCATTGCCGTCCTCTAGTATATAAATATTGAGAAATCGCAACGCCTCGCACTCGTCATTGTGTTCTGTGCGGGAGAAGACACAGTTCCACAATGTTTGCATTTAAGTCGCCATAATTGTCTGAAACGATTGTGCCATATCATATCATAGCGTAAAGGTTTTCTCTATAGCTCTCCACAGGTCAATAATGACGTCATCATCCCATTTTTTTAAATTGTATAAAGTTGAGTGACTTTTCGAGAGAGATAAAAATATCACCATCGTTTTCAGCAGCACTTATACTTCATATTTTCGACTACAACCAGGGTATATTTGACAACTTTCAGAAAGGTGAAACACTCCCTTTAACGGACTTTCACTCACTGCCATGGTTTTAGGTGGTGCGTTTCAAGTTTTCCTATTGCTTTCTCCATGAGCCATTTCATGCCTCTCCAAATGACGAGGTGGGATGGAATGTTATGTTCTTTCTGGTGTTTGCGCATGTATGTTATTAAACGTACTAAACAATTGCCATTTTTACCAGACACTGAAGACTATCGATTCATATCACGGCCATTTCTTCGGCAGGAAAATGCATCTTCTATCTAAAACTTACGGAACAGTGAAATTCCCTTTGCATTCTCTCGGACTTCAAAGTCACTGGCCACTGACTTCTTACTAGAGATGAGATTTTGGGGGGTATAGACGTATCGACGCCGATACTTTCTTGGTATCGGCCGATACTTTTGCGGATACCACCAAACGGACTGGGGCCGATACCTTGCCGATACCTACCAAGGTATCGGCAAACTCCACTCCGGCGATACCAAGCCAGACTCGCAGTCGTCAACAAAATCCACATGGCATGCATAAAACGTGATTGAACGATTAAACATTTAGAATTAGAGATGGTAAAAACTTTTAGAGATGCATAGTTTTGCATGGTGCAACATGTACCATGACCGGATGATTGTTAGTACCGCGTTTGAGCATGGGAAGTAATAAATGCTTACGATGAAGTTAGAAATAAGTTATTTAATCCTTACTATCACCATAATCCTTACTAAAACCACATGACTTTGTATTTGTATAGATCACTGATGGTGATACTGCTGCCGATACCAATTTGAGCCGTGCCGATATCGTGACGATACATGCAAGGCTTTGCCGATACCGATACCGATACCAAGTAAAGACAAAATATTATCTTTACTTCTTGCCAAGGACTTGACAACCGTATGACTACTCACAAAACATGATTCATCGTAACCATCCGATCTTCATTTCGAGCCCGCACAGTCCAATAGACACCGACTCGCACTCGCCTCGCCATGGATCCAGTCGTGGATCAGACAACTGATGCCACCTGTCGGCTGTCCAGCGTTATGTCATTTGTCAGTTTGGTCGGGGCAGCCCGTCAGCGCCCTTCGAGAAGCCCTCCAAGGAGTCCGCCACGGGACCGTCACGCTGCCACAGACACGCTGGTTGGTGGGCCGGGGCTGGCGCGCTGGAACCGTCACGCTGCCACAGACACGCTGGTTGGTCGGCCGGGGCTGGCGCACTGGAACGGTCACGCTGCCACAGACACGCTGGTTGGTCGGCCGGGGCTGGCGCACTGGAACGGTCACGCTGCCACGGACACGCTGGTTGGTCGGCCGGGGCTGGCGCACTGGAACCGTCACGCTGCCACGGACACGCTGGTTGGTCGGCCGGGGCTGGCGCACTGGAACCGTCACGCTGCCACGGGCACGCTGGTTGGTCGGCCGGGGCTGGCGCACTGGAACGGTCACGCTGCCACGGACACGCTGGTTGGTCGGCCGGGGCTGGCGCACTGGAACGGTCACGCTGCCACGGACACGCTGGTTGGTCGGCCGGGGCTAGCGCACTGGAACGGTCACGCTGCCACAGACACGCTGGTTTGTCGGCCGGGGCTGGCGCACTGGAACCGTCACGCTGCCACGGACACGCTGGTTGGTCGGCCGGGGCTGGCGCACTGGAACGGTCACGCTGCCACGGACACGCTGGTTGGTCGGCCGGGGCTGGCGCACTGGAACGGTCACGCTGCCACGGACACGCTGGTTGGTCGGTCAGGGCTGGCGCGCTGGAACGGTCACGCTGCCACGGACACGCTGGTTGGTGGGCCGGGGCTGGCGCGCTGGAACGGGTTGTGGAGTGCGCAGCGCTGGGAGCACCGACGGAGCGAGATAAGCACCGCTGATGACCACTGCGCCACTTGTCTCCGCCGCGCCACTTCTCAGCGTCGCCGCACCACTTGTCGCTGCAGCGTCGCGTGATGTATTGCGCTCGAATTCGGTGCTCGGCGGGCTCTGGCTGCAAAACGGCGTGCAAGGCTGTCTTCTGAATGAGCCCCCTCTGCAATGTGGAAGGGCGGCGTGCAAGGCTGTCTGTTCTGAAGGAGCCCTCTCTGCAATGTGGAAGAGTGGCTGGTACGCCTGCAGCACACGTGGTGCCGCCGCCCCCTCCCCTGTCTGCGCCACCGCGGGAGGGGGGGGGGGGGGGGGGGGGGGGGTCATGGAACCGCCCGACGGGTGTGCAATGCTGACATAAACGGGAGGGGGGGGGGAGGTCATGAAATCGCCCGACGGGTGTGCACTTAGCTGAGATAACGAGGCTGACGTCTGACACTCACAACGTTGAACATGTTCACGATGTTCACGAGTTCACGATGTGAAATAAACAAGCCACTATAATTTATGTACAGAATGGCATATTCTCAGGGGTGGTAAAGTGTTCTGTCCTGATGTATAAGGTCGGGGACAAAATGCTACCTTCCCCTTAATTACTCGGGGGACAAAATGCTACCTTCCCCTTAATTACTCGGGGGACAAAATGCTACCTTCCCCTTAATTACTCGGGGGACAAAATGCTACCTTCCCCTTAATTACTCGGGGGACAAAATGCTACCTTCCCCTTAATTACTCGGGGGACAAAATGCTACCTTCCCCTTAATTACTCGGGGGACAAAATGCTACCTTCCCCTTAATTACTCGGGGGACAAAATGCTACCTTCCCCTTAATTACTCGGGGGTCAAAATGCTACCTTCCCCTTAATTACTCGGGGGACAAAATGCTACCTTCCCCTTAATTACTCGGGGGTCAAAATGCCATCAAAAATAATTACTATGTCATTCCTGTGAAAATTTACTAAGCGATCATGTCCTTAGAAATACTGATCGTCAAAACCACTTCAGATGTATTATTCTCTTAATCATCATATTCATCACGTCAGTATGTATGTACATTTGCATTGTTTAAATTAGCAGTTGCGTTTCAGCTCTTGATTGCCAATAATAATAATAATACATTACATTAAAACAAAAATCAGACGAGAAAAAAAATCCGGACGATAGATTCAACACGTGGGGTCACTGAACCAAAAATGCACCTGGGTCTTCAAGAATGGCCTATAATAACATGATCCAGAAGTAATTGGGCTAATATCATGCGTATCCTCAGAATAAGAAGCATTTTAATATTTCCCCATTGACTTATAATGGGGAGGTCACGAAGTTGACCCGACCTTAGGTCACCGATAGAAGAAAAAAATCCGAGATACACGAATTGTAGGTACTATTACCCTTATGAAATCCTGTAAGTACGAAATCGATCGGCCAAAAACTGTGGCTGTGATACGACCGCACACATTTTGGGAGGTGGGGTCACGTGACCTGGCCTGGTGATCTGGCCTGGTGACCTGGCCTGGTGACCTGACCTGAGATGACCCGTGGTCAAGAGTTTTACAATATGTGGGCAATGGATGCCTTAACAGCTGTGCCAAAAACAGCGGCGCTGCGCGCATACTTTTTGTTGTTGCTATCCTCGAAAAACCTTAGGGGCGTCTAAACGCCCCACCACCGGCACGGCGCGGGAAATCCGGACAGTAGATTCTCCCGGAGCCGGGGCCGGGGTACTAGTGCATTTTCAATGGAGGTCCACTGTCAGGGCAGTGGATTTCACTGTCCTGGGACCCCACCCCTCTAACTCGAAAACTAAAAGGGCTAGAAAGACGCGGAAAAAACGTTCAAAATCTCTCGACAAGCACATACGAAGGTACATTATATATATTTCTTCAAGTCAATATTAAGGCGGTCACCAGAGGTCATCAAAGGTCAGATTTTCAAGTTTTAGGACTTCGCTCCAGAAACCCCCAGATATCACAGAAACTATGATAGCTAAGGACAAACGGGAAAAGGCAATGGAAAGCTCTTGCAAAATGCAATCGCCATGGCCTGCCTGCTTGAATTTGAGCTCAGGTCAATAGCTTAGGCTCCAGAGCTCATCAAATGTCAAACTTTTTACATAATAACGACAAGGCAATAATTGTGACGACATCGTGCTTGTCTCGTCAAAACGCTTCGCCTCATATGAGTGTTGATCAGGTCAGGTCAACTTACAAATGTGACCTCAGGTCAAGGTCAAGTGGTGGTGACCCAAGTAGGTCATGTTACATATGGGAAGATGTGCCGCGACGAGATAAACACATTGGTGTCGGTTTCACTTCTCTATCGTCATTATGTCGAGAGTTATTGCCATACAACTGTTGGTGACCTTGGATGACTTCGTCTGACTCTGTAGGAGTCACTGAACAAAAACAGACCTTGGTCATCAAGAATGTTCTATAATAACATGATCCAGAAGGAATTAGACTGCTATCTTGCGTCTCCTTAGAATAGGAAGCATTTGAATAATTCCCCTTAGACTTATAATGGGAAGGTCACGAAATGAACCGACCTTAGGTCGCCGATATTACAAATCCAAGATAAACGAATTATAGATATATGTGACCTTATGACATCCTGTAAGTGTAAAACCGATCATCCCAAAACCGTGGCTGTGGTACGACCACAAGTTTTGTGAGAGGTGGGGTCACGTGACCTGGTCTGGTGACCTGACCTAAGATGACTCGATATTTAAAAAAAAAACATAATGTGGACAATTGATGCACAAACAGCTGTGCCAAAAATGGCGGCGCTGCGCGTCGCCGTTTTTCCGCTATCCGCGAAAAACCTGAGGGGTATCTAACCTCCCCCGCCCCCCGGGCACTGCGCTGGTTAAAATATAGGGATGGTTTGAGCATGCAGCCAGGTGTTAGGGTATTCATGTGAAGTAAAACAAAAAATGACCCCAGATGAGCTGGGGTCATTTTTGTATGTGCCACTTTTGGTCGGGCCACTCAAAGGACTTTTACCACCCCTGGACATATGATTGCCATCATCTTGTGCACATTCATCATCTTAGTGGTACTGGTACCTTTACCATGGTACTGGTACCTTTACCATGGTACTGGTACCTTTACCATGCGTATACTGGTACCTTTACCATGCGTATACTGGTACCTTTACCATGCGTGTCGCTCACATGTGTGTGACACAAATGTATGTTATGTTTCACAGGCTTCTTGACATTCATCAACTGCTACAACGTGCGGTGGTCATCAATGGTCCAGGAAGTTTTCACTTGTGCTAAAATCATCGCACTCATCGTCATCATAGGAACAGGTAAGTAATTTACAAATCGCACTTTGAACACGTTATCATGTTACAAATCGTATTACGACGTGGTTAAATTATTGTGCCGTTTTTTAAGATGTTGGTATCGTGAAACGAGCATGATGTCCTAAAGATACGAACATTGGCGTTGCCACGGTTTCCGTCGTGCCGTCGTCAGTGATAGCGTGCAGTCGTCACTCACGGCAGGCGAGAGTCACTGTCGCGTCATGAGCTCACAGCGGAACCATAAATCACGCCATTGAGTGGCGAGGTCCCCGGTAACGCTGACAGCACGGCCTGACAGCTGACCGCTTCTCTCCAAAACCGGCCGGGTGGCCAATCGTCATACAGAGTCAATCACGCCATTGAGTGGCGAGGTCCCCGGTAACGCTGACAGCACGGCCTGACCTGACCGCTTCTCTCCAAAACCGGCCGGGTGGCCAATCGTCATACAGAGTCAATCACGCCATTGAGTGGCGAGGTCCCCGGTAACGCTGACAGCACGGCCTGACCCGACCGCTTCTCTCCAAAACCGGCCGGGTGGCCAATCGTCATACAGAGTCAATCACGCCATTGACTGACGAGGTCCCCGGTAACGCTGACAGCACGGCCTGACCTGACCGCTTCTCTCCAAAACCGGCCGGGTGGCCAATCGTCATACAGAGTCAATCACGCCATTGACTGACGAGGTCCCCGGTAACGCTGACAGCACGGCCTGACCTGACCGCTTCTCTCCAAAACCGGCCGGGTGGCCAATCGTCATACAGAGTCAATCACGCCATTGACTGACGAGGTCCCCGGTAACGCTGACAGCACGGCCTGACAGCTGACCGCTTCTCTCTAAAACTGGCCGGCTGGTCAATCGTCATACAGAGGACGGCACTGCTGCCGCTCAGAGATGTCGTGAATTTCACCGTCAGTGGAGTTCGGGTATCGCCTTTGTCTGATTGTTAAAGGGAATAGGTCACCTTGGAAGTTGTCTTGAAATTCAACTATACGGTGCATCTTGAGCTCAAAACTACGAATATGACTTTGGTTTGGACAACTGATGGATATATGTGGAAAAAGAAGTAAGTTTGTCTTTGTATTTCACGAGAATTCGTATGATAGCAGCTGGCGTTCTGGCTCCGCCCCGCTCCGCCTGACGCCAAGTACAGTCTCTGACAAGGGGCCGCCGCGCCGCCCAGGCGGCTGAGCGGATATTAACGAGGCGTCGTGATCCGAGACTGCGTGCCAGATAGTGTACCTGCCTCCGGCGGCGAGCGTTCATGTCCCGATCGTGGCCCGGAGCAGCGGACATGAAACCGGGCCCACTAGTCCTGCGTCGAACTTACTTAAAGGGAATATCCCACCTTAATATTATATTTGAGTTGAGATAGCCATTTTGATGGCTTGGCATTGAAATTAAGTATGGTAGCAGTAAAAACAACCACAATGATCTAATCAAAAAGATATTAGAGTTTTATTTTGACATTGTAAAAAATAAGGCCCATGTGTATTTGAATAGGGCCTCTAAACCGACAGCGTCGTCTCTCTTTACCCAACTAGTAATGATAGTCGACTTGTTTTAAGGTCAGCCTTGGAATATTTTCGTCTTTCATTTCTCGATCCCCGGGTGGCTCGCAATCTAGAGGCTAGCACTATCAGCTGGAGTTGATGCAGCAGTTGGCCGCCAGGGACCGCCAGTGAGCCAGGATGTTATGACGTCGCAAGCAAATGGTACCAGTTAAATATTTAACGCCAAATATGTATTTATTTATAAATAAATAAATCTAATCAATATTTAGTGGTACCATTTGCTTGTGACGTCATAACGCCCTGGCTCACTAGCGGTCACTGGCGGCCAAATGCTGCACCCACTCCAGCTGATAGTGCTAGCCAATCTAGACCAAACAAAATGTGCCATACATTTGGCAGCACAAAGGATTTCCCTGTTATTAAAAAAAATCATATGACGTCACCAACCCAAGTTTCCGCTTAAAACTAAAAGTTGAATATCTTCCAAGAAAAACTTTTTTTTCTCTCGGAAAAAAAAATGTCCAAAAATATGTTCATCTGACCTCGCCTGACATGTAGACATACAATTAAGTGTGATTCGACAACCGCTCCCCCGCTCCCCCGCTCTCGTCGTGTCTGCTGTCCCTGATCGGATCTATGTTTGGGCGGATTCGCTGATGTTTGGGCGGATTATTCCAGGTCTTTACGTGCTGGGCACGGGAGATTTCAGTAAGTACAGCCAGCCTTTCGAGGGGACCCGGCTGGACCCGGGCAGGATCGCCCTGGCTCTCTACTCGGGCCTGTTCTCCTATGCCGGATGGTGAGTAGTTGGCCACCGTCACCAGGCGCTGCAGTCGTGCATCTGCCTGTACTCTGTACTGTGTTACGTGTAGGTCGTGTGTACCATACAGTCGTGCTCTGTGTGCGGGCCAGGTCGGCGACTAACACACATCCTGCAGGACCTCTGAGAAAGGGCACTGGACAGAGATCCCCCTTCATCACATCCCTAATTCCTAATTATCCCTAATTATTCCAAAGTTAATTTCTTCATAAAAACCAGAGACACAGCACTATGTTCAGTTCCAGTTTTACCTCACATCATTTTGGCCTCAAATTAGAACAAACAGACTTAAAATTAAAATAACAAATCTCGGATTGGAAGTAGGCAAGTACAAATTACAGGAAAGGATCTTCAATATAAAATAAACGAACATCAATGGTGCGAGCTCTTCGAAGCGAGCTCTTCGCGAGGTTTCTCATCAACTTGGTAGGCAAGTTTCCATTCGACCCGGCCTGGCCCACAATGTTGTGACTGCGGACGCTTTTAGGAAGTTAATAACTTTTGAACAGCTCATCCGACTGCATTCGGGTCTCAGGAAAGTCCCGAATATTTTTAGGAGGCCCCCGTGAAAATATTCGGGCCGTTTTTCAAATGGAGACCCCTGGACATTAGTTCTCTGGTGACGGACAGACGAGTGGCACCGCCTCTGCAGGCCCGCTTCAGTTATATGTTGTAAGCATTAGTGATATTTTCAAGAATCTAAAAGATAGTGAATTAAATGTGTCAGGCGTCATGACACCAGTGGAAAACCGATGCGAAAGTTGTGAGTTGACATGTCCAGATCATGACTGCCGTTGCTGCTATAATTTCCGCTATTTGTTGGAGATCAGCCCCAGAGCACTCGTTTGTTACATCTGTTGTTGCACTGATTGGTTTCTTCGGTGTGACAAGCTCTCAATGGAGGGTGGGTGTTCTCTCAATGGAGGGTGAGTGTTCTCTCAATGGAGGGTGAGTGTTCTCTCAATGTAGGGTGAGTGTTCTCTCAATGGAGGGTGAGTGTTCTCACAATGGAGGGTGAGTGTTCTCTCAATGGAGGGTGAGTGTTCTCTCAATGGAGGGTGAGTGTTCTCTCAATGGAGGGTGAGTGTTCTCACAATGGAGGGTGAGTGTTCTCTCAATGGAGGGTGAGTGTTCTCTCAATGGAGGGTGAGTGTTCTCACAATGGAGGGTGGGTGTTCTCTCAATGGAGGGCGAGTGTTCTCTCAATGGAGGGTGAGTGTTCTCTCAATGGAGGGCGAGTGTTCTCTCAATGGAGGGTTGGTGTTCTCTCAATGGAGGGTGAGTGTTCTCTCAATGGAGGGTGAGTGTTCTCTCAATGGAGGGTGAGTGTTCTCTCAATGGAGGGCGAGTGTTCTCTCAATGGAGGGTGAGTGTTCTCTCAATGGAGGGTGAGTGTTCTCTCAATGGAGGGTGAGTGTTCTCTCAATGGAGGGTGAGTGTTCTCTCAATGGAGGGCGAGTGTTCTCTCAATGGATGTTGAGTGTTCTCTCAATGGAGGGTGGGTTTTCTCTCAATGGAGGGTGAGTGTTCTCTCAATGGATGTTGAGTGTTCTCTCAATGGAGGGTGAGTGTTCTCTCAATGGAGGGTGAGTGTTCTCACAATGTAGGGTGGGTGTTCTCTCAATGGAGGGTGAGTGTTCTCTCAATGGAGGGTGAGTGTTCTCTCAATGGAGGGTGAGTGTTCTCTCAATGGAGGGTGAGTGTTCTCTCAATGGAGAGTGAGTGTTCTCTCAATGGAGGGTGAGTGTTCTCTCAATGGAGGGTGAGTGTTATCACAATGGAGGATGAGTGTTCTCTCAATGGAGGGTGAGTGTTCTCTCAATGGAGATTGAGTGTTCTCTCAATGGAGGGTGAGTGTTCTCCCAATGGAGGCTGAGTGTTTCGGTTTGGCCACCGAATCTGCCTCTGTTTCTGTTTCCGTCTCTGTCTCAATCTCTGTGTCTGTGTCTGTGTCTCTGTCTCTCTATCTATTTCTTCTTATCTCTTCTTATTTCTTCTTATCTCTTATCTCTTTTTCATCTCTTTTTCATCTCTTTTTCATCTCTTTTTCAGCTCTTTTTCGTCTGTTTTTCATCTAATTGTTATCTCTTTTTAATCTTTTGTTAATCTATTTTTATCCCGTCTTATCTCTTCTTATCTCTTGCGCTCTCGCCCTCTCCTCTCGCTCCAGACCGGCATGATTACCAAGTGGACGCAAAGCGCATCTGTATTTTTCCTTTAAAAACAAACATCAACGAATAGTTAGTGGAAAGACATGCCTCGAATGAGTGACATCATCGGAAGAAACTAAATGATCATTCAACGAGCATAGTACAGTGAACATGTTACAGTTTTAACCCGACATTGACTGGGGTCCTCAGCCGAACGCCATTGACTGAGGGGGAGGATAAACGCCTCCCCCGGATATCTTCCGAACCAATGATCGCAGCGAGACACACAAGGCGGCATTCGAAAGCTCTCAATGATATAAATCTAAAGCATCCTCAAAAATTTGAAAGTGAGGTCAAATGGCAGGTCACGGTCAGATCAAAGGTCAAAATCGACGTATTTTAGTTTATGGGACATACTTTCCAGCAAAAGCCATCGATGACGACCATTATAACCCGAAGTGTTGCCAAAGGTATTATACACATCCCGCATGGGATAAAGTGAGATTATTGGCAAAGGTCAAGGCAAGGTCACACTCACAAAATCGCGACACACGACGCAGAGTGCGTGCGTCGACCGTTGTCAGTGTTCAAGTTGCCGTTGAGTTGCGAAAGGCTGTCAATCGTGCTGTCGTGATCGGAGTTATAAGTACCTAATTGTGAGTTGTGAGTGCGTTCTTTCGTGGGTTCTTTTGATCTTAGAAATGTAGTTAGTTATGAATTTGTGATCGATAAACATTAGGTATGATAGCGTCTATATGTTTCATGCCCTCCCGTCACAACCAATTGTATTGCTTATCCGGTCGGAGCTGCACCGACCAAGCTTCTATAAACATATGAATATACGTAGCTGACTGTTGATCCATAGTAACTATTATTATTTATGAGTATGCTTGATGAAGATGATTTGTGATGTTGATGTTGATACATGGATCTGTTTACTATAATTCACGGTTTTGTTAATACAATGGTTTTTCACGGAAATATACTAATTTTTAGTTGATCAGATTGGGAAGGTTGGCGCGAGTGATCAGAGTCAGGTCAGAGTGCTCAGATTGGCATGAGTCTTGCGAGTTACGACACGTCTCTGAGCCGGCGCCCGGCGGCGGCCGCCGCCCGCCATGCGTCTGCGTCACGACACCCCAAGCAGCGGTGACGTTACACCTCTCCCAGTGGTAAACGAACATCCCGCAATACGCCCGACTGAGTCGTCAATCGACACCCCCCGCATGAGTATTGCGAAACCTCGACACCCCATGCAGCGATAACGTTACGCCTCTGTCAATGGTAAACGAACTACCGCAATACGCCCGGCTGAGGCGTCAATCGACACCCCACGCATGAGTATTGCGACACCTCGACACCCAGGGGCGGATCCAGGATTTTCTAAGGCAGGGGGCTTCAGGTCTGAAGGCGGCATATTTCCTCGGTGACGGGGGCGGCATGGTGCCTTCCGAGGGCGGCATAATGCCTTCCGAGGGCGGCGATGTACCTTCCGAGGGCGGCGATGTACCTTCCGAGGGCGGCATAATGAGTTGTGAGGGCGGCAAGATGTCTTCTGAGGGTGCCAGGGTGCCTTCCAAGAGTGCTACGATGCTGTTGGTAGACGCAAGGGCGCCCTGGCGGCCTCCCGAAAACGCTACGGCGCCTTCGCGCCGGCAAATCCTATACAAAAATGGCGCCGTTTTCTAAGGCAGGGGGCTTCAGCCCCTACGGCCCCCCCTGGATCCGCCACTGTCGACACCCCATGCAGCGGTTACTAAGGGTGTTCCGTTGAACCTATACACCCCATGCAGCGGCGATCACGGTTGTTCCGGTACATCTCCTGAGTGCTAAACAAAACACCTTCCAGGTGACTTATTTTAGGTTGTGTGAGCATCACACGGGCTAGGGGTGTCGGCACCCTGCGCGGGTGTTATTTTTTGTGTGAGTGCAGGTCACAAAAATTAACTATGCGCAAAATATCTACGAAAGTCATGCAACACATGTTTTATGGGTTATTTGCCACGTATAATTCGTAGTGATAGTAATTTTATCAACTGAATTCATTTACGTGAAGTTATTGTCAAGTTCAGGTCAAGTGCAGGTCACTGAAGGTCAACATTTGAAATTGATCAATATAAATGAAGAAGGCATGTTTATGGACCAGTTTTCTCTCTGAAATACAGTGCTGGCATTTATTTGTCTGTATCTGGTCAATAAAAGCCATAAAACGCAATTTCAAAATATGACGTCATGACTTACCTATACTTTAGATGTCATAAGTCAGTCAAAAATAGAGATCTGTTTGAAATTTAGCATAGTAGTTGCCTAGGTCAGGGGCGGATCCATATTTTTTTTTGCAAGGGGGAGGGGGTGGGGGGGGGGGGGGGGGGCGGCAAGGCATAAGGCCGCATTTTTTCTCCGGGGATCAGGGGGCATTTTTTTCCGGAGAACAGGGGCGCATTTTTTCCCGGGAAATCGGGGCGCCGTTTCTTCAAACATGCACAAGGGCCGATCTAGGATTTTTCCGAAGAGGGTGGGCGGCTAACCCAGGGGGCGGCATTTTCGCCGTCAAAAGGTACGCCATGGGCCTACAGGGGCGTTAAAAGTTAATTAATAACATACATTGTCCTGAAAAAAAATTGTAAGCTCTCTTACGCTTACTCATTTGCAGTTTGTCTTTTCGAAAAAAGCAAAATGATAAATGTATTAAAAAAATATAGATACTGAATGTATTTGTATAGCATTCTCGCATGTAGGTATGCCGTCCGTCAGTAGCACGCATTTTCGTCAGTAGCACGTATACACCCCACCTAAAAAAGTTTGCGGTCGTACCACAGCCACAGTGTTTGGCCGATCGGTTTCAAACTTACAGGATTTCATAAGGTCATAGGCACCTACAATTCATATGTATCGGATTTGTAATATCGGATTTGTCAATGGAAAATATTGAAGTGCTTCTTATTCCTAGGATACGCATGATATCAGTCCAATTCCTTCTGGATCATGTTATCATGGGCCATTATTGATGATCCAGGTGCAAGTTTTGTTCAGTCACTCCTATAGGGTCAGCCGAGGTCATCTGAGGTCACCCAACACCTTTTGTCAATGACTATCGACAGAATGAAGATATATAAGTGAAACCGGCACCAATGTGTTTTTTGCCTAAATCTACCCTGTCTGCCCATTTCTCGGCCCCACACGACCCTCTTCCCTGTCTGCCGAAATGCACGCTGTCTCTGGCCGACAAAAATATATTCAGTCCTCTATTCGGCCTGTTTCTCCACTTCATTAGCACGATCGACGCAACAGGCTTCCTGGCTCAGAAGTCAGAGGTGCCTCAGTGTTAACCCGCCATTGACTGGGGGGGGGGGGGCGTTTAACGCCCCCCCCCCCCCCTGATGAATTTTCGCAATAGCTAAAAAACTAATAGCGCTATCAACGTGAAACTTCGGGTACCTTCTTATAAATACTTTTACGTCTTGTGTGCAAAAAAAAATAGTCGATTTGTTTTCTCTCTAGTTATAGCTAATTTAGTGACGTCACTACACACGAGTTTTACACCAAAATCAGCTAAACTTTGCCAAGCCGTACAAATGCCACATTTGAAGCAAAATGCAATCAAAAAACGCCAAAAGATAGCAAATTGCAACGGCTATAAACTGGATATCTCTGATTTTTTTTTACCCCAAAAACTAAAAAAAATAATGGGGGGGAAATTATCACAATAAAATTGTTCTACAATATTCAAAACACCGGAAGATATGTCAGAGAACCATTCCTAGGCAACTACCATGCCAAATTTCGAACTGATATCTCCATTCTTGACTGACTTAAGACATCTAAAGTATGGGTAACTTATGACGTCATATTTTGAAATTGCATTTTTTTGCTTGTATTTACTAGATACAGACATATGTACTTATTTTGTATGCCTCATTTTTTTTTAATATGCCTATGTATTTATTTACATATGCCACCACTGTATTTCTGAGACAAAACTGGTGTCTCAGAAATACAGTGTCTCAACATGCCTTTTTTGTTTATATTTAACAATTTAAAATTTTGACCCTCGGTGACCTGAACTTGACCTGAAATTGATATTTACTTCACGTAAATTAAGTCAGGTGGTACAATGACTATCACTATCGAATTGTACGTGGAAAATAATTCATACAACATGTGTTGCATGACTTTCGTAGATACTTTGAGCATAGTGACCTTTTGCGGCCTGACCTTGACCTTAACCTTGGCCAACAATCTCACTTTAGCTTATGCGGGATATGTATCATATGTTTGGCAGCAATTTGGGTGAAATTGGTCGCAATCGAAGGCTTTGGATGGAAAGTATGGCTCATAAACTCAAATACGCCGATTTTGACCTTTGACCTGACCGTGACCTAACATTTGACCACCACTTTGACATTGTTTAGCATGCTTGAGATTTGTCTGATTGAGAGCTTTTGATTGCCGCCTTGCGCGTCTCGCTGCGATCATTGGTTCGGAAGATAACCAGGGGGCGTTTAACGCCCCCCCCCCCCCTCAGTCAATGGCGTTTTTTTTAGACCCCAGTTAATGCCGGGTTAAGGGCACCATGATCGCAAGGCCTTCTTCCGGCTTTCGAGGCAGCTCCGCTTCAATAGTTCGGTACTTTATACCCAAGTGATTTTAATCTGGGGCGTCGCCAACAGGGGGCCTGAGAGCCGGGCCCCGCCATGATCGCTCCGACCTGAGTCCTCCCCCCCAGGTTAACAGGATTTTAACATTAGTCCTATTCTACCCCTAAACCTCTGGCTGTCTCCATTCAAAATTGTATGGCGACGCCACTGCTTTTAACCCATTGCTAAGCACATGTATTCGATCACTGTCAGCATCGCTGCAGTCAAGCGGCACAGCGTCTGTTGGAAGTGGTGGACAGTATTGTCTACCGCTTCCATCAGATGCTGACGCTTCCATCTTCCACGGACGAAGAGGCGCCTCTCGTCCAAATTCCATCGTAGTCACGTCATTGCAGTGTTTGTTAAAGTCCTTCCCGTAGCGTATTTGACAATCGCGCCCACCTGACTTCTTCTTGCACCAAGAAGAATTGGCATGGAGAAATGTTCGAGTTGATGCATGGGACAGGCCCCGCGAATCGTGCTAACTCGTCCTATTTACCCTTGACTGGGATGACCTGCGTCGGTGGCAGCGGCCTGAGTAAGATGAAGTCAATGCGCGGGGAGGACCGTGCCGAACGTTTGTGACACGTAAATCCTTCGACTTTAAATTCCGCCTGTCAGCGAATATTGCGCAATCGAATATGGTCTATGTAAACAGCTCTGAGCTCTGCTTAGCGAAAGGCGCCGACACCATGATGTCGGCGCGAAACGCATTCAAACGTAAGGTTTGAACCAAATACAAATATGGGCTCAGCTTTAGCTGACAGCACGAGGATAGACCGTTTACCGTAAGACCAGGAGCTTTCCCGTCTCGGCATACAACCTTTTTAGCGGGCAAGTCATTTAGGGCAACCCCTGCCTCGTCCCTGAGTGATAAACTCATTCTACCTCAATTGAAGGAATAGCATCACAGAAACTATTGTTCTTATTGTCTCACATGACTGACACTCAGTGGCGTGCGTATAAATTCACAAAGGGTCGGATTCAGGGCCATCACTCGGTCTGAGGGGCCCTAGGTCTGAGGGAGCCCTTTGTCAGCCTGTGGGCCCTATGTTCCTTCTGAAGGGCTTTCGGTTGGCGTGAGGGGCCCACGGTCGGGTTGAAGGGATCCTCCGGCGCCCCGAAGGGGAACTTGGTCGGTCTGATGGGCCCACAGTCAACCTGAGCGGTCCTCGGTCGGTTTGAGAGAACCTCGATCGGCCTGAAGGAGAACCCGATCGGCTTGAGCGGGCCCCCTGTCGGCCTGAAAGGTCCTCGTGCGGCACGAGGGGTCCTTATATGATTTATAGGCCTGACAGAACACTTGTCATGCCTGAGCGGATCCCAGGCCGGTCTGAGAGGTCGATTGTCAAGGCCTGAGAGAGCCTCGCACCTCCCTTCGGCGGCCACTGGCCGATGGGGCGTCGTCACTGGCCGCACGAGTGCCGTCACTGGCCGCACGAGTGTCATCACTGGCCAGATGGGCGCCGTCATTAGACGGAGGGGCGCCGTCACTGACCAGCGGGGCGCCGTCATTGGCTGGAGGGGCGCAGTCACAGGCCGGAGGGTCGCCGTCATTTGCCGGTAGTGCGCCGTCACTGGTCGGAGGGGCGCCATCACCTGGTCATAGGGCGACACATGGCTAGGTAGCGTAACATGTATAGGGGGCGGCACATGACCAGGGGGCGGCAACTGGCATGAGGGCGGCATCTGCCATGATGGCAGTGCCCCGCCAGAACGCGGTACATGACCTGAGGACGGGACCTGGCCTGAGGGCGGCACCTGGCTTGAGGGCGGCACCTGGCTTGAAGGTAGCACCTGACCAGGGGGCGGCATCTGACCTGAGGGCGGCACCTGGCCTGAGGGCGGCACATGACCTGAAGGCGGCACTTGGCCAGGGGCAGCACCTAGTCTGAGGGCGGCTCCTGGTCTGAGTGCAGCAAATGTCAGATATAAAACCCCGTAAGCATGTCTATTTCCGCGCCTTCGGCGCGGAATTTGATCTGCTTACGAGGCCCTTCCGCGTCTTCGGCGCGGACGGGGGTGCGGAGAGGGGCACGGATGGGGGAGACGGAGGGAGGCGGCGGCCGCCCCCCGCCGCCCCCTCTGTATCCGCCCGCAGGGGGCGGTCGCCACCGCCGCCCCCTCCCTGTATTCGTCCCTGGCCTAAGTATAGTTATCTGACATATCTTCCGGATTTTTTAAAATGTTTTAGAAAATTCTGTTTTTGTGATAATTTCCCACCCACCACCCCAACAAAAAAGTTTTTTTTTGTTGAGTTTTTGGTGGTCAAAAACTAATTTGTATTTTAAAAAAAAACTGAGATAGCTGCTTTGTATCCCTTGCAATTTGCTATTTTTTGCGTTTTTTTATTGCATTTTGCTTCAAATGTGGCATTTGTACGGCCTGGCAAAGTTTAGCTGATTTTGGTGTAAAACTCGTGTGTAGTGACGTCGCTAAATTCGCTACAACTCGAGAACATCGCAGATTTTTTTATCTCTATTTTTTTCACAAAAGACTTAACCATGATTTATAAGAAGGTACCCGAAGTTTTACGTTGATAGCGCTATTAGTTTTTTGTTATTGCGAAAATTCATCAGGGGGCGTTAACCCGCGAACTACTGGGGGGGGCTATTTTTTGCCCCCCCTCCCGTTATTTTGCAATACCTCTTAAACGAACATCGGTACCGTCACCAAACTTGCAGTACCTTCTCTCACATCAATTCCACACATGTTGGCAAAAGAAAAAATATGAGGTTATGATAGGTCAACCAGGAATGACGTCAGAGTGACGTCATGTTCTTCGGTTTCGGTTGCAAAATAATGGTTTGCGGAAAACGCTGTCAAAGGTACGATGTTTGCGGTAAACTCAATTGTCTTACAACAAATTACTGACAATAGACCGTGCTATCAAACTGCTATCTCGGATTTTTGAGGGTTTTTTTATTCAAAATTTTGAGAAATCCAAATACATTTTGTTTTTAAACAAAATTTTCAAGAAAAAATAAGAATTATAAAAAACCGGAATATATGTGATTGAGACGTGTGCAGTGAATATGTGTACCAAATTTGAAGTTGATATCTTCAAAAATGACTGAGTTATGACCTTTAAATGACAAAAATCGACCACCTCTCACATCATTACTATGCATAAAAAACGCATTTCTATTTTTGCTTTTTAATTCTATTTATATGGAACAAACAATGTTCTAAGGTCATTTTACCCGTTCTAGACGATAAACAAACCCATAAACATGTGTTACAACGCCTAATGACCGTAATCTGCAGTTTGACCTCGTGACCTCGGATGACCTTGACCTGACCCAAGGTCATAAACAGCTTAGAAGGGTACTTAGAAGTGTCAGATACACGAATCATACCGATTTATCGACAGCTTATGCGTTTAATAACGCAATTTTGCGCGACAATTCCATCCATCGAGACCTTTTGACACGGTCAAACATTTTGTACTTGACCTGACCTGTGACGTCATCGGTGACACCGAGGTCAACAATATTATGTTTCCCTCGATAAATTTCCCAGGGCTGTCGAATGCCGTTTGAATTTTTACATTCGGTCCAGTAGTTTCGGAGATCCGAGGGGGGGGGGGGGTGCAAAAAAATAGCCCCCCCCCAGTAAGTCGCGTTATGAAATATACCCCAGTAACTCGCGGGTTAAATGCCCCCTCCCCAGTCAATGGCGGGTTAACCCGCGAGTTACTGGGAATATTTCATAACGCGACTTACTTAGGGGGGACTATTATTTGCCCCCCCCCCCCCCCTCTCGGATCTCCGGAACTACTGGACCGAATGTAAAAAATTCAAACGGTATTCGATAGCCCTGGAAAATGTATCGAGGGAAACATAATATTGTTGACCTCGGGGTCACCGATGACGTCACAAGTCATGTCAAGTACAAAATGTTTGATCGTGTCAAAAGGTCTCGATGGATGGAATTGTCGCGCAAAATTGCGGTATTAAACGCATAAGCAGTCGATAAATCGGTATGATTCGTGTGTCTGACAATTCTAAGTTCCTTTCTATGCTGTTTATGACCTTGGGTCAGATCAAGGTCATCCGAGGTCACGAGGTCAAACTGAAGATTACTTACGGTCATTAGGCGTTGTAACACATGTTTATGGGTTTGTTCTTCGTCTGGAGCGCGAAAAATGACCTTAGAACATTGTCTGTTCCATATAAATAGAAGTAAGAAGCAAAAACGGAAATGCGTTTTTTATGCATAATACGTAATGCTGTGAGAGGTGGTCGATTTTTGTCATTTAAAGGTCATAAGTCAGTCATTTTTGAAGATATCGACTTAAAATTTGGTACACATATTCATCGAACAGGTCTCAATCACATATAATCCGGTTTTTGGATGTCTCATTTTTTTGAAAATTTTGTAAAAACAAAACAAAATGTATTTGGATTTCTCAAAATTTTGAGTTAAAAATAATCAAAAATCCGAGAGGTAGTTTGATAGCCCGGTCTATTGTTAGTAATATCGCATACATCGTACCTTTGACAGCGTTTTCCGCAAACCATTATTTTGCAACAAAAACCGTATGTCGATGACCTTCGTTTCGCAGTGATTACGTGGTCGCTTGACATTGGTTGTGGCACTGTAGTATCCTTGGTCGGATCTGATTGGTTTTCGACTGGAGTGAAGCGATGTAAAACTCGTATTCGTAAACTGTTTTTGTACGGTAAAATACACCTCCTATGTTAGTTACAACACAAACCTTCGCCCACAGCTGCACAAACTAAAACTGTATGTAACTATCGTATCAAATGCGTCGGAAATGTACGAATTATACACCACTCGGTAGTATCCGTAAACTCGTTTGAAAACCTTAAAATCACGTACATCACGTGCTTATAGCAATGTGGTACTGCAATGTAGAACTGCCGCTTTACTGTGTTAAATTAATTCCGGAGCGACAGACAGACAGACAGACGCTTATAAAATAGTAATATAGATGCAACGCCGATTTTAAATTATAACCTGCGGTATGACTTCACGCTTGCTGTCGACCAGTTGGCCGGGCGTTACATTGAATGGGGGCGAAAAGTCGACAAGCGTAATTTGTCTGCACTGAAATTTGTTTTCCGTCATGCCTCGCTAAAAACTGACATTACCATATTTTGCAGGAACTACCTTAACTTCGTGGTCGAAGAACTTGAAGACCCTTGCAGGTAAGCCCGTGCTGAAGTAAACATTAACTTTCAAGCTGAATACACTGTCAAGACAGAAGTGTTTTGGGGATTCTCTAATGCCCTTTCGATAAGCAGAAATTTCTTCTTTTTTTACCGTGCCAACTAAACATTGTACAGGCATTGTGGCGTGTCTTGGCAGAGACTGCTAAGAGTATCTCCTCCGGAACACCTCTGGAAACAAGCTGCTGATATAATTGTGTTCATAGATTGCAGCCGTTCCGCCGATCTAAAACAGACATGCAATTCTCAGAGCTCACGACTTTCTGGAGGAGTGATAGTCGCGGATCCCATGCGAGGAGGCGATTTCTCCTCCTCGCCGAAAACATAGTCCATGTTCATGCTGACGTCACAGTCGGTCGGTGCAGCGGGCGCCGAGCAACAATCTGCTTCTGCGGCGACCCCTGTCCGACGGCGGAGCTCGCGCCACCTATATATCTCACTCGGTGTCGCCGTCAGGGTGTCTCAACGTGGCTGTGGTGTCTGAGCGGGGCTGTGGTGTCTGAGCGGGGCTGTGGTGTCTGAGCGGGGCTGTGGTGTCTCAGCGGGGCTGTGGTGTCTGAGCGGGGCTGTGGTGTCTGAGCGGGCCGTGGTGTCTGAGCGGGGCTGTGGTGTCTGAGCGGGGCTGTGGTGTCTGAGCGGGTATGTGGTGTCTGACGTCTGAGCGGGGCTGTGGTGTCTGAGCGGGGCTGTGGTGTCTGAGCGGGTATGTGGTGTCTGACGTCTGAGCGTGGCTGTGGTGTCTGAGCGGGCCGTGGTGTCTGAGCGGGGCTGTGGTGTCTGAGCGGGGCTGTGGTGTCTGAGCGGGTATGTGGTGTCTGACGTCTGAGCGGGGCTGTGGTGTCTGAGCGGGTATGTGGTGTCTGACGTCTGAGCGTGGCTGTGGTGTCTGAGCGGGCCGTGGTGTCTGAGCGGGGCTGTGGTGTCTGAGCGGGGCTGTGGTGTCTGAGCGGGGCTGTGGTGTCTGAGCGGGGCTGTGGTGTCTCAGCGGGGCTGTGGTGTCTGAGCGGGGCTGTGGTGTCTCAGCGGGGCTGTGGTGTCTCGGCGGGGCTGTGGTGTCTCAGCGGGGCTGTGGTGTCTCAGCGGGGCTGTGGTGTCTCAGCGGGGCTGTGGTGTCTGAGCGGGGCCGGGGTGTCTGAGCGGGGCTGTGGTGTCGCTGCTGTGCCGCAGAAGTCTGCCGCGCGCCATCTACATCTCGCTGCCGCTGGTGACGGTGGTGTACCTGCTGGCCAACGTGGCCTACTTCGCGGTGCTCTCTCCGACCGAGGTGCTCGCTTCAAACGCCGTGGCAGTGGTGAGTGTAGGGGCAGAGTGCTGTTTACCAGATCGACGGTCTCTGGGCCCTGACGATGGCCCCTTTCTTCGCTGGTTTCCTCACTACTTGTGTGGTGGTTGTAACTTGTATGGATGTTATCTTTGATTCTTGGAAACCGGAAGAGAAATATCGGCTTTACTTAGTGACGTCACTTGAAACATGCCATTAATAAGAGGAATAAGTTGAGGGATTGTTTTTGTGTATGTAATTGGTTGGATGAAATGATCATGACACTGCGTTCAATGTCATTATGTTATATTATTAATTATGGTCATTATGCTAGATTATTCATTATGGTTATTATGTTGTGTTATTAATTATGGTCATTATGTTATATTATTGGCAATGGAGCTGTAAGTGTGTATTGTCTTGGTTTCTTGCTTTGAGTTACGCTGAATGTACCTGGTGGTGCGAACAATAGCCGATAAACTGCTGATCGGAGTTCCCTTTCCGTGATAATATCCTTTACCTCCACAGACGTTCGGGAACCGGATGTTGGGCGTCATGAGCTGGATAATGCCCTTCTTCGTCGCCTGCTCGACGTTTGGAGGTCTCAACGGCGGCATCTTCGCCTCTTCCCGGCTATTCTTTGTGGGCGCCCGTGAGGGCTGTCTTCCAGTGGCACTGGCCATGATCAACGTGAAGAAACTCACCCCAGTGCCATCTCTGGTATTCCTGGTAAGATAATCTGGTATTCTGGTATTCCTGGTAATCTGGTATTCCTGGTAAGATAAGTCTGGCGGTAACAACATTACGTCATGGGCGGTTTATTTTAGTGAATTATGCCCGGATTATTGAATGTCAGTTGACAAAGATGTAGATGGCGCTGTAAACAATGTATCCCAAGCGGCGATAGCCGCCATTGTCGACAATGCATTAAGTCACTGTTTGAGGGTGGATCTAAACATATTTATGATTTAAAATGCTTAAGGGTTACGCATCATGTATTTCGCTAAAGCTGTCTGAGTTGAATGCTACCATTTTTTTTATGATATGAATAATTGGAGTTGCACAAAATCGCACCGAAGTCAACCATGCGTGGCCTCCGGTCGGCGAACCGGCATAAGGGCGAGCGGCCCGTCCGGCCCTAGCGGGCGATCGACCATGTCATCTCGAACCGTCATAAGGGCGAGCGGCCCGTCCGGCCCCAGCAGGCGATCGACCTGCTGGGGCCGGACGTAATACGTATGTATACGTATGTCGTCTCGCCGCGGCCGTCGTCTTCGGTGGTGCGGACTGCGGCTCGGGGACGGCAGTATTTTATCTACCGTGGCGATCAAGGCCGTGCAAAATGGCAATGGCCATGCACCAGAGCCAATGTTGGCTGTGGATAGGGCACGTCTGTGTCTGACTACGTACTGCCATTGGCCATCAGTATGTTTTCATTGTTCAATAGCAAAACAAAAATAATCACAAATACAAACAAATACAATATTCACCTTCGATTGAGCAGGAAATCGTATCGTTGGCCCTCTTTGACTGCACCCTGGCACAGTACAGACCACCATCCAGAAAGATGAGGGAAGTACAAAAAACAAATGAAATGGCCGGGATCAACAGCAGCTCCCAGTGTTTGTATGTACCGTGCAGACTACCCAAGCGCGCTCCATCACCGTTGACTGCCATGGTCATCGTGTACGGCCTTGATATCGCCACGGTAGATAAAATACTGCCGTTCCCGAGCCGCAGCCGCACCACCGAAGACGACGGCCGCGGCGAGACGACATGGTCGATCGCCCGCTGGGGCCGGACGGCCCGATCGCCCTTGTGCCGGCTCGCCACGCAAGCAGAGGTCTATAAATGACGAGATGAATCTAGGGCTATTTCTGTCGCACGATGAAAAGTCCCCGGTAAGGATTGTCGCCAAGTATGGATTGCCGGTAATTGCCAAGTAAAAAGTAAAGGATTGCCGTATCCCGGTAAGGATTGTGTCAAGCCAAATACTTTCAGTTAGACGCCTGGATGGGCGTTTCACGAGCGAAGCCGAGCGCAGCAAAATGGATTCCAAATTTGAAATCAGTGTCACAAAATATCCTAGAAACTACCAGATTCCAAAAATGTCATCTCAGGCCATCGGAGGTCAGTGACCTCGGTTGACCTGTGAAAGTGCATGACCTCAGTGGAATATATAATAATGTCAAATGGATGCCAAATTTGAAATCAGCGTCACAAAATCTCTTAGAAACTTCCATAGGAAAAAAAGTAATATCAGGTCATCCGAGGTCAGTGACCTCGTTAAACCTCTGAAAAGGTCAACCGAGGTCGCAATCTCAGTGGAAACCATAAATTTCACCTGTTGACACCTGTGCATATGCTCCAGAGCAGCAAACACTCGGAAACTACACAAGTTACAAGCACCGATACTACGGCACGCCAGTTGCGCCTGACATGACCTTGAAAACAGATCGGTTACGGGTCATGGGGGATAGAACTTTAACAAAATCAGACTATGAGTTAAATTGTTCAAAAGTACGGTAATGAAACTTTGATTGCAACCGGTTGATAAATACGCGAATTATTTCCGAAAAAGTGATGCGACAGCTCACTTTCGCTACTGGCTGGATATACCACTCGCTATAACGCAAGTCCATGGGCCGGCCTGTCGCGCGATACCGGTAGCTGCGTATTTCGGCTTCCCGCATTCTTATTGCCACCGGCTAGCGTAAAACCGGACATAAGTCAGTCAAGAATATAGATATTGCTTTGAAATTTGGTTTGGGTATCGTCCATAGTTGGTTCTCCAATATATCTTCCGGTTTTTGAATATATTTGAGAAGAAAAAATGTGGAAATTTGTGGATATCCCCCCCAAATTTTTTTATCACAAAATCAAAATTTTCAAATATATTGACAAATCAGAAGATATATTGGAGAACCAAGTATGGACAAATCCCAAACCGAATTTCAAAGCAATATCTATATTTTTGACTGACTTATGTCCGGTTTTACGCTAGACGGTAGCAATTGGAATGCGGGAAACCGAAATACGCATACCGGCAGCGAAAAACCGATCGCCCCAAAGAAACGCGGCTGCTAATTAACTATGTCCTTAACCCTATTCCCTGCGGGGGCAAATTCTGCCCCCGGTAGTTTTTCGCTTCCCGCTTCTAAACCGTTAGGCTTAGCGACTTGAAACTGTGTGACTTTTCCCAAAAGTGAATTATACGTGTTATGTAAAAAAATTAACAAAATCGGCCCCGCGGAGGCGGTGCTAGGCTCCTTTTCCAAAAAGTGTGTTACACGTGTTGTGTCAAAATTTTAACAAAATTGGCCCAGCGGAGGCGGTGCCAGGCTCCTTTTTGGGGAGGGTGTTACGAATGTGGTTGTGTGGCGGATACTTACTTCGTAGTTAACGGTGCAATAAATGCGTCAGAAACATTTTCACTGCAATATGCACCATAGATACTGGGATTGTAAAAAAATTGGCAGAAGCGCACACAGGTACAATAAAAACAAATGGGAGGCGATACCCTCCCTCAAATTAGGCCCAACCTCAAATTACCAAGCTGAAAAAAGCGTTACACTCATGGTGCCCCCACGTTGTTTACCTGGATCCGCTTATGCGCAATATATTACATTTAGCAAATTACAGCAAATACTGCCCTCGTGTTGTTCACATCGTCCCAAACAATCACGATCAGCACATATTTGATATCAGAAATCTCCCCCCCCCATTTTACATCCCCTGAATACGCCTATGATTTTTCAGCCGTGCGTCTGCGCCAACCAGGAACGGCCGGGGTGGTGATTTCAACCTCCCACCCCTTAAGATCGCGATAACCACGCAACGCAGCTAAAACGGAAAACGGCGTTAAATAACACGATACAGGCTCTATCGAAAGTATATACATATTTTTGTCAGGTCAATATTGAGGTCACCAGAGGTCATCAGAGGTCAGATTTTCCAGTTTTAGGACTTCGCCCCAGAAACCCCCAAATATCTCAGGAACTATGATAGGTAGGAACAAACAGAAAACAGCAATGGAAAGGTCTTGCAAAATTAAATAGCTAATGTGACCTCAAATTTTATATCAGGTCAATAGTTTAGGCTCCAGAGGTATTCAAAGGTCAAAAAGGTTATTTTTTGGCAAAGCTGTTTTTTGCAAATAACATTTTACCCAATAAAGACAGGGTAATAACTCTGACACCATCGTTTTTGTCTCGTCAAGGCGCCTCGAATCATATTGACGTTGACCAGGTTATGTCAACCATGACATTTGACTTCAGGTCAAGGACAAGTGGTGACCCAAATAGGTCATCTTGCATATTGGGAGACGTGTTTCGATGAGATAAACACATTGGTACCGGTTTCACCTCTTTATCTTCATTTTGTCGAGAGTTATTGACCAAAAGTGTTGGTGACCTCGGATGACCTCCGCTGACCCTGTTGGGGTCACTGAACAAAAAATAGATCTGGGTCATCAATAATGGGCTATGATAACATGATCCATAGGGAAGTGGGCTGTTATCATGCGTATCCTTGGAATAGGAAGCATTTTAATACTTTCCCATTTACTTATAATCACGAAATTCACGGTCACCAAATTGACCCGACCTTAGATCACTGATATAAAAAAATCGAAATAGGACGAATTTTAGGTACCTATGACCTAATGAAATCCTGTAAGTTTGAAACCGATTGGCCAAAAACTGTGGCTGTGGTATGACCACAAACTTTTTGGAGGTGGGGTCACGCGACCTGGCCTGGTGATCTGACCTGAGATGACCCGAGATAAAAAGGAGACTATGTTGGTAATTGATGCCCAAACAACTGTGCCGCCGTTTTTCCGCTATTCATGAAAGACCAGAAGGGGGGGGGGGTTGAAATCACCCCCCCCCCGGACGTGCGCGTGTAACATATTGAAGACCAGTACATTTCAAGCTAAAAAACGTGTGTTGCATGACAATCGGTGCAACCACATGACCGCAATGACCTTTCAAAAACACACAGACTCCAACTACATTTCGAGATCCAAACAGGAAGATATTTTCACGACGACTCGAATGGTATTTGTCCCATCGAAATCGTCCAAGCGGTTCTCGAGTTATCGGGGGAGGGGGCATACTCTGCCCCCCCCCCCCCCCCCCCCCCTCCTGCAGGTTAACGTAATTATGGCCGCTCGCAGGGAATAGGGTTAAGTCTGTACGATACAGAAAACCGCTCGTTGATATTTGTGCTTGCAAGCATACCTATGTGTTGTATTGTGGGTGGAATCAATGAAGCATATGGTTTGTCGCGCGATCATTTATTGTGTTGTGCGACGTCAAAATGTCGTGATAGCCTGGTAGGATTGAATGAATATCTTCCCCCCTCCCCCCCCCCCCCCCACCCACACCCCGGACGCGGGAGGGGGACGGCGGGGAAGAGGCAGCATCCAATTTTCTCGAAATTAAACATGGATCATTTGCAGTTGACTTTAAAGAAATGACAAAAATATAGCCATGTGCCCCTTGACATTTTTAGGGCTTTTAAGATTTTTAAGACTGACATTTTTAAGACCTCCTGCTCTATCGTGATCACGCCCATGCCGTGATGGATCGAAAGGAGGCGATGTAGGGCGGACCCAAAGTCTTGGAAAGGATGGCTTAAAAAGGTGCCAAAACAATGCACAGACCAATCTAACCTATCGCAAAACTACCTTTAAAACATACTTGGGACCATTTTCCTCAGGCTTAAATGTAAAATTTCGCCCAAGTCATCAATTTTGTTTTCTTCTGTAAACTTTCTCGTTTGTTTTTCTTACAAATAATGGGACGCACAACCAAGCGTAACGAATAAGGTCCATTCTCTCGCTCGGTTCGGCCGGGTTCTGATCCTCCGACAACGGCATAAACTTCCCCAAAGTCCAATATTTGTCGCTTCACTGACAAAAATCTGTCGCCAACGCTCGCTACCAAGTTACCGAAAAATAGACCTCTGCACGCAAGGTTGACCGGTGATTTTGTGCAACCCCAATTATTGATATCATACTCATACTGTTTATTGAGGAATTACGCAATATACTTGCGGCTATTACTACCTCTCGTCACTGTTAAATATAAAACTAGAGGCATGTGGTCGGAACATACAACGCACACGCACACGCACACGCACACGCACACGCACACGCACACGCACACGCACACGCACACGCACACGCACACGCACACGCACACGCACACGCACACGCACACGCACACGCACACGCACACGCACACGCACACGCACACGCACACGCACACGCACACGCACACGCACACGCACACGCACACGCACACGCACACGCACACGCACACGCACACGCACACGCACACGCACACGCACACGCACACGCACACGCACACGCACACGCACACGCACACGCACACGCACACGCACACGCACACGCACACGCACACACACACACACACACGCACGCACGCACGCACGCACGCACGCACGCACGCACGCACGCACACACACACACACACACACACACACACACACACACACACACACACACACACACACACACACACACACACACACACACACACACACACACACACACACACAACGTCACACAGCAAAACGTCACTCAATTAAAAGCAAGCACACATTAGTCAAAACTAAATATAAATTTGCATCGAGACATGATTAACTCTCGCCCTGACAGCCCCCCTGATATTTTTCTTGAATAACTTTTTACACATGCAGCGCATCTGGCTGAAATTTTCGGTAGCTGAGTTTACAACAATGATACGTATGTTATACAAAGTTAATTTAAATTTGTTCAGTAGCTTGGGAGATAATCATGTTTTGATGAAGTCATGTTGGTAAAAAATGAGAAATATTTGAAAAATCGTAGAAAACAGTTTTAAAGCAAATTGCAAACGCAATTCACCAAAGATACAAAATGGGATTCTATTTAAAATGGCAATATCGGACTTTCAAAATTTTGGGTTTTTGACCCCTAAAATGTTTTTTTTTATATCCCCACAAAATCAACATTTTCAAAGATGTTAAAAAACGGAATATATGTGAGAGAACCGAGTATGGACAATACCCATACCAAATTTCAAAGCAATATCTTCATTTTTGACTGAGTGATGGCTCCCTAAGTGTAAGAAACTGATGACGTAATTTTTGTAATACCTTTTTTGACTTTTTTGACAAGATACGAACAAATAATTACCTTTTCTGTATTTCTGAGCCAAAACTGGTCTAGGAACATGCCTTTTTATTTACATTTATCAATTTTTAATTTTGAGGTTTTCTGAAGAACAAAATCGCCGAGCAAAATGGTAAATCCGAGGTCATTCACTTGACCTGGAAGGTCACCCGTTGACCTGAAACCTAGAACTCGCACACTGTTAGATTCCTCTCATGACAGGCAACATGCTGGTTCTTACCGCATTGCTCTAAGTTGCTTGGTTTGGAAGTTAACAGGGCCTGTCAGCCCCCCCCCCCCGCCCCCCCGTAGGGCGAAGGTGAAAAAGCTCCCGTAGGGCGAGGGTTAAACCTGTGCCGACCGGCCATCGCTGAGGTGCCGCCTCAGACGGCGACTGAACAGGTGCGGAGGGAGCCGCGACAGATCGGGTGGCAGCGCGTTGTACGACGCCAGTCCCCTGCACTCAAACCGCCTCCTCCCCATTTCGGTGCGGGGCCGCGGTACATACAACAGGTGGTCCTGCCGCGTGACAACGTCCAGGTCACGGCCTCGAGCCTCGGCTATAGTGGTGAGACCGGCCGTCAAGACCTCCGGCTCACCGCTACAACGCACCTTGTGCACGAGACTCAGGGCGTGGTACGACACAAGTTGCTCCGCGCTGAGCCACCCCAGTCGCCTCAGCAAATCAGACACATGATCATACTTTTTGCGGCGGAAAATTACTTTAGCTGAATAGTTAAAGGGAATAGGTCACTTTGAAAGTTGTCTTGAAGTTCAACCATTAGGTGCATCTTGAGCTCAAAACTATGAATATGACTTTGGTTTGGACAACTGATGGATATATGTGGAGAAAGAAGTAAGTTTCTCTTTCTATTTCACGAGAAATCGTACGATAGCAGCTGGCGTTCTGGCTCCGCCCCTCTCCGCCTGACGCCAAGTACAGTCTCTGACAAGGGGCCGCCGCGCCGCCCGGGCGGCTGAGCGGATATTAACGAGGCGTCGTGACCAGAGACTACGTGCCAGAGAGTGTACCTTCCTCCGGCGGCGCGGCGGCGAGCGTTCATTCCCAGAT
>JAXIVJ010002624.1:0-97500 GCA_036785665.1 Chirona hameri | reverse complement strand
AACGGAGACCGGGGGGAGCGGGGCGGGTCAATCACACAGCGTGCCTGCCTAGCCGCCCGGCCTCTGGGTAATGTGGCAACGGAGACCGGGGGGAGCGGGGCGGGTCAATCACACAGCGTGCCTGCCTCGCCGCCCGGCCTCCGGGAATGTGGCAACGGAGACCGGGGGGAGCGGGGCGGGTCAATCACACAGCGTGCCTGCCTCGCCGCCCGGCCTCCGGGGAATGTGGCAACGGAGACCGGGGGGAGCGGGGCGGGTCAATCACACAGCGTGCCTGCCTCGCCGCCCGGCCTCCGGGGAATGTGGCAACGGAGACCGGGGGGAGCGGGGCGGGTCAATCACACAGCGTGCCTGCCTCGCCGCCCGGCCTCCGGGGAATGTGGCAACGGAGACCGGGGGGAGCGGGGCGGGTCAATCACACAGCGTGCCTCGCCGCCCGGCCTCCGGGGAATGTGGCAACGGAGACCGGGGGGAGCGGGGCGGGTCAATCACACAGCCTGCCTCGCCGCCCGGCTTCCGGGTAATGTGGCAACGGAGACCGGGGGAGCGGGGCGGGTCAATCACACAGCGTGCCTGCCTCGCCGCCCGGCTTCCGGGTAATGTGGCAACGGAGACCGGGGGAGCGGGGCGGGTCAATTACACAGCCTGCCTCGCCGCCCGGCTTCCGGGTAATGTGGTAACGGAGACCGGGGGAGCGGGGCGGGTCAATCACACAGCCTGCCTCGCCGCCCGGCCTCCGGGGAATGTGGCAACGGAGACCGGGGGGAGCGGGGCGGGTCAATCACACAGCCTGCCTCGCCGCCCGGCCTCCGGGTAATGTGGCAACGGAGACCGGGGGGAGCGGGGCGGGTCAATCACACAGCGTGCCTCGCCGCCCGGCCTCCGGGGAATGTGGCAACGGAGACCGGGGGGAGCGGGGCGGGTCAATCACACAGCGTGCCTGCCTCGCCGCCCGGCTTCCGGGTAATGTGGCAACGGAGACCGGGGGGAGCGGGGCGGGTCAATCACACAGCGTGCCTGCCTCGCCGCCCGGCTTCCGGGTAATGTGGCAACGGAGACCGGGGGGAGCGGGGCGGGTCAATCACACAGCGTGCCTGCCTCGCCGCCCGGCCTCCGGGTAATGTGGCGACGGAGACCGGGGGGAGCGGGGCGGGTCAATCACACAGCGTGCCTGCCTCGCCGCCCGGCCTCCGGGTAATGTGGCAACGGAGACCGGGGGGAGCGGGGCGGGTCAATCACACAGCGTGCCTGTCTCGCCGCCCGGCCTCCGGGGAATGTGGCAACGGAGACCGGGGGGAGCGGGCGGGTCAATCACACAGCGTGCCTGCCTCGCCGCCCGGCCTCCGGGGAATGTGGCAACGGAGACCGGGGGGAGCGGGGCGGGTCAATCACACAGCGTGCCTGCCTCGCCGCCCGGCCTCCGGGGAATGTGACAACGGAGACCGGGGGGAGCGGGGCGGGTCAATCACACAGCGTGCCTCGCCGCCCGGCCTCCGGGGAATGTGGCAACGGAGACCGGGGGGAGCGGGGCGGGTCAATCACACAGCGTGCCTGCCTCGCCGCCCGGCTTCCGGGTAATGTGGCAACGGAGACCGGGGGGAGCGGGGCGGGTCAATCACACAGCGTGCCTGCCTCGCCGCCCGGCTTCCGGGTAATGTGGCAACGGAGACCGGGGGGAGCGGGGCGGGTCAATCACACAGCGTGCCTGCCTCGCCGCCCGGCCTCCGGGTAATGTGGCGACGGAGACCGGGGGGAGCGGGGCGGGTCAATCACACAGCGTGCCTGCCTCGCCGCCCGGCTTCCGGGTAATGTGGCAACGGAGACCGGGGGGAGCGGGGCGGGTCAATCACACAGCGTGCCTGCCTCGCCGCCCGGCCTCCGGGCAATGTGGCGACGCACGACAAACACGAGCACGGCTGCAACGAGCTCGGCCGCGGCCAACGGCGTCGTTGTGTTCCCATGAACCGACCGCCTGGAAACGCACGTCTTTTGTATCGACCGCCGCGCTGTAAAGACGCTGTAAAGACGCCGCTGTGCTGTGGAGCGCTTTTGCTTGTGCCGGCATATTCGCTAGTATGTGAATGTACTCTCACAGACATGAGGAGCCGGCGAGTGGTACGTACTCGTACCACACGTACTGAGCGTTGGATGCTCGAGGCCTGGTATGACTCCTGATCCGGACGGATCGGCCGAGCGCGTGCGTGATGACCAGTGTATATGTTAGCGCGAATCGGTATGTCGAAGTGCACGTGACGGTATTGGGTTACGTTGTTTATGCTGATTTGCAGTACGGCACTGCGTTCCGATGCAGCGGAGTTTGGGTTTGTGTGTGTATGTGGGGGGGGGGAGGGGGGTTAGAGCTGTAGCAGGTGCCTGTGGACGTTGGTAGTGCCCAGGGGCGGCGCCACGGGGGACGGGGGACGTGCCCCCCCCCCAATATTCGGATTTTAACATTACGCCGCCGCCCTTGGTAGTGACCATGGTCGTCTGTATCGTCACACTCAGTACCCACATTGGAGATAAATTTGATTGTCAGAGGTTTGGTCCGGAACGGGTAAACACTGGCAAAGAACGGCATGGGGGCCACATGGTACCTAATCACTCCATCCGGCTAAACGGCGCTTTTCGTTATGTAGCCGTCAGCCTGCAGAGCAGTTTCACCCAACCCACTCATACATAATACATGAGTAATGAGTGCTATGAAGACGAATTAATATGCTGTTTTCAGATGCGAAGCATGTGACAGTGTGACATTTAAGCGGCATGTAACTTCTACCAGATGTTCTTGACATTTAAAGGGACTATCCCACCTTAACATTATATTTGAGTTGAGATAGCCATTTTGATGGCTTGGCATTTACATTAAGTATGGTAACAGTTAAAACAACCAACATGATCTAATCAAAAAGATATTCGAGTTTGATTTTGACATCTGTAAAAAATAAGGCCCATGTGTATTTGAATAGGGCCTCTAAACCGACAGCGTCGTCTCTCTTTACCAAGGGCGGATTCAGGATATTTTAGGAGGGGTGGCCGCAGGCCAATTTAGGGGCGCCTTCCAAAAATATAGGGGCGCCTTTGAAAGAAAGGGCGCCGTCACTGACCGAAAGGGTGCCGTCACTGGCCGGAAGGGCGCCGTCAATGGCCGAAAGGGCGCCTGGCGGTCTGTCGCCGGGCCTGGCGGCGCCCGGCGACAGACAGCCCGTGGGGCGCCCTTCTGGCGGGGGGGGGGGGGGGGGCGACCGCTGCGGCCACCCCCTGGATCCGCCCCTGCTCTTTACCCAACTGGTAATGATAGTTGACTTGTTTTAAGGTGAACCTAGGAGATATTTTCTACGTTTCAATGGTTTGGTAGTTGGTTTGTTTTGTATTCAAAGCGCCAGAATTGTCTCGAAATAATTGTGTCCATACTTTGGCTGCGTAAAGGATTTCTGTGTGGCTCGCAAGAGCTCAATATGACGTCATCAACCAAAATATTAAAACTTAACTTTGTATTAAATTGAGCACTGTTTGCGAGAAACAAATGTCATAATCGTATCGGCAGCAATTAAATCGTAATCGGCAGCAATTACTTCATATTGTGCACCACAAGCGGCGTACATTTGACAACTTTTGGGAAGGTGGGACAGTCCCTTTAAGCGAGCAATGTCTGCTTACATGCTGGCTGGGTTTTCCCAACCGATTGGACAGTGTCCGACTGCATTCCGCCCCAGGCTTCAGCTCATCATGTAGCAACTGGCACTTGGGCGACCCAGCTGCTGACAACAGCAGCCACAACAGCAGTAAAGAAAGGTAGGCCCAGATGTGATTTTAGCTACATTTATTTATATATTCTTGAGCATTCGTGCGAGAAACATTGGTATACAGTAAAACAAAATACTTCATTGAACTTCTCGTATTATATAGAAAAACACTTCAAGAGAAATTATTATTTTTGTTGGTGAATTTTCGGGCACAGCCCATTTTCAAACAAGAAGAATGTGATATCGTTATCGTTAACACTTGTCACATCGTTTATATGTGCCACGTGTTATCGTTCTTGTTTGAAAATGGGCTGCGCCCGAAAATTCACAACAATATACCTACTTTATCTTGGAAGTGTTCTTCTATATACGAGGAAAAGGTCATTGCAGTAATTTTATTTCATATGTATGTCCTTCCTATATTCGTCAAGTTTGTGTACACAATTACCTGCGTTGACAACAGCCGTGCGCGGAGGTCTGCCATTCTGATGGGGCTGAGTTGAACAGCCGACATTGACTGGGCGTCATCCAATAGAGGCTGACAGCCACTGACGGTATGTGTCGATGGTCGTCCTGTTTGTATCATGTATGACGTCACGTTACTAACAGACCAGGCATCAGCCGTGATCGCTGACGCACCGTTGCTAGGATTTGGATGCCAGAGGCCCGGTAACGATTTCAGAGTTGGGGGGGGGGGGGGGAAACCAATTTTGACCAGCCACGACCCTGGCTAGTGGCGACGCCCCTGGGTTTTCGCATCAGGTTTATTATACAGAGCCTCGCTGACAAAGGGAAAACATAAGGTAAACATGAGTATAAGTGTGATGTTTGCAGAATTTTGCAAAACAAATTCACACTTTCGATGTCTTAATATGAAAAATAAGCTCTTTTTACGGAACGTTAAAGGGAATGTTTCGCCTTTCTGAAAGTTGGTAAATATACGCTGGTTGTAGTAGAAAATATGAAGCAAGTGCTGCTGAAAACGATGGTGATATTCTTCTCTCTCGAAAAGTCACTTAACTTTATTAAAAAAAGTTGTTATTTCATTTGGGATGATGACGCCATTATTGAGCTATAGACCGCCGCTGATTGACTGAGAAAGTGGGATTGGCTGAAAAAGTCGCTGTCAGCCAATCAGCGGCGGCACTAGCCTAGACCCCATTTTGAAAACTATTAATTGAATTGCTTAAAAACGGCTAAGTTTTTGGGGAAAATACCTCAGTATTTTCAACATTTCAATAACGGCCAAAGATAATGGCTATCTCAGTTCAAAACCAATACAAAGATGAAACATTCCCTTTAAGATCAGCCACGCCAAAGTTTCCCTCCCCCGGTCCCAAAGTTGGGGGGCAAGCGCCCCTCTGCCCCCCCCCCCCTTGTTCCCGGGCCCCTGTTGGATGCTGACGCACCATTGCTGGATTTGGATGACTTCGGCATTACCAACGTCACTGTAATGATGACGTCATTATGTTTCATAACCCGTACACATGGTTTACTTGAACGTCACGAAGCTATTTCTCAGTGTGGAGTAGTCAGTGTTTTTGACGTCTTTGAGTGTTCTTTTGAATGACGTCTACTATCGTCCATGGCATGCACTTCTTTACGTCATTTAACTGGAAAAGTGATATGTGACTCTGATTTCTCTCGGTCTTTTACGCGTAGGGAAAGTATCCTATTAGCGACCCCCATCTGTTTTAGGAAACTGATCTCAAAGCATCTGTAAAAATGTTCCTCATATGTATTTGAATAAATTAAGCCCGTAGCCGGCCTCACATAGTTCTAGAGGAACGCTCCGGTTAAGCCGATACAAAACAGTCGCATTTATTATGCCAAACGTGTGCATTGCTAGCCTGTTCTTGCCATTTGTTGTTGCTGCGACCATATGAAAACACACATGACTAGGATGTATATTCATTGGACATTTTAATTACAGTTCTTTCAAATGAAACAGCAACTCATTAGTTATTTAAATGAGCTGAAACGTGTCGGACCTCACATTCCCTATTAGCGACCAGTTCGCCTTCTATGTTCCCTTTTAGCGACCGGGATAAAATAAAATGGCCATTGTGTCAGCATTGTAGCCTATTTGCGACCACACCCGTCCGCAAATAGGGACTAATGTCCCTATTTGCGATTTTTGCAAGGGTCCACCAAATTGCAAATCACGACAAATTGCATATGGATATAGAAGAGTTTGCATGTACGGATACATACACAAATGTTATGTCTATCAGAATATTCTTGTCGCTTAGCTATAGCACTGATACAATCAAAGCTACGGCCGTTCCCGCTAAGAGGGTCGCTAATTAGGCATCTTCCCCTACTTTGATACATATACGTAATTTTATTTCATGCAGTATTTACGTGGGTAAACTGAAACTGCTCGGTTACTGTATTGATTATATCTATATCTGAGGTAAATGATACGCTTGACTTTAGGGTTTAGGCTGCTAGTTTGGACTTCATAATATTTAACCACCCCGTCCCGTGCCCAGGTCTGACTGTCAGTGAGGTGGGCGGCACCTCCTGGACGGACAAGTCCTCGGACCGTCGCTCGGACGGCTCGTCACCACCATACAGTTCAAGTCGCTCTCCGCCGCCGCTGCAGCCGCTCACAGGTGCCAACGGTCTGCTGCCGGCGCTCACCAACGGCCGCTGGGACGCGCGCAACGGCACTGATGACGAGCGGCACCCTCCGCCGCCGCCGCCGCCGCCCCCGCCGGCCGCCGCCGCCGAGGAGGAGGACCTGGCCGCAAAGACGGGGCCGCTCTTCAGTAACGGCATCTGTAACTGGCCTGGCTGCGAGGCGGTCTGCCACGACCGACCGGCGTTCGTAAAGTGAGTAGAGTCGTCGGTCAACAGAGCGAAAACGGGGGATTGTTTGGCAGAGTTTTATGCGATGCACTGAGTGAGAGATGAAGCATTCGGGTCCTCGGGATATGCTTTGCAGATGGTATGCACGGTAGACATGTAATGTTTGCTTTGCACTGGTGGTGTCCAATGTTCTTGTTTGACGTAGATTGATGAGCATTTAGGAGTGAGAGGATTGGTCTATCCTGACGCATTGAGCTTCATGGCTTCATGTATGTGTTTCTGCTGAAGTGACCCCTGTAGTCTGTACCGGTTACCCTGCCTTCGCCCGACCGCCTGTGCCAGTGGGCCGTTGGTTGACAGAGCCCTCGGTAATGATTCACCAACACCTGCCTCCACCCGACAGTCACCTCAACACGGAGCACCGACTGGACGACCGGTCCACGGCGCACGTGCGGGTCCAGATGCAGGTGGTGCAGCAGATGGAGAACAACCTGGCCAAGGAGAAGTCGCGCCTCTCTGCCATGATGGCCCACCTGCACATGACACGCGAGAGGATCGAGGACGTCAAGCCAGAGCCGCCGGTGAGCGAGACAAAGCCAGAGCCGCCGCTTTAGGGGCGGAGAGGTACACCGGCGCCAACTCGGCTAGAGAGAAAAATTTGCGATAGCTTTTTATACGATTACGGAAACCTTATAATCGAGTCCATGCTACGATAAACAGTATTCATGTTTGGAAAGCTTCCACGCACCGCAATTCGGTGGGCTTGCAATTGGTGCAGTGTCCCAAAATTTCATTTTTGCTTGGGTGTCAGAGTAGAAAGTTCAAGCCACAAAAGGACGAGAGTGGAAAATTATGTAGAAAATGGTACAATATTGATTTCTGTTTTGAATATGGAAAGCAATAATTTTCGTTGAGAACATGTACTTGTAGTCAATATTTATGTCAGAATCAATATCACAATTCATATTTTGGGAGTGGAAAATTCTCTCCTAAAATGGGGAGTGAGAGTGGAAAATAGTTCACATTTGGGTGTCATTTCCCACTCAAATTGACACATTTTGGGACACTGAATTGGTGAATGATTTATGTGCGTTATTTTCCGTAGCGTTGATTTAAAAAAAACTGCATTATTGTATGGCAGCGTTCCGTTGATTTTCACCTGTCAACTCAGGCTCTTAAAGGGGCGCTCGTTCAGCGCAGGTGGGGCTGTCAGATTTTCGGTATTTATACAAGCTCTGATAGGTTCGTAATTCTGCGGGTGAACGACGATTACTGACGTTGGAAGGTGACCGGAAACTGACCCGCTTCCCGTCATACCGGTCTCTGTGTGCGTCCATGCAGTGATCCCCTGCCCCCCGCGCGCTGCTCGTTCATTGTGATAGGAATGAAGGCCAGTGCACGACCCGGATGCCGTGCAAAATTATTAATTTTCAAATGTATCACTGCTGCAGGCATCGTTGTACAAGTTGCCAGTATGTGCGAGCATAGTTTGCGAAGTGTGACGAAAAACAGCAATGTTGAACTAAACCACTTCCGCGTTGAATGGTGCGATGGCATGTGCTGTACACAGTATCACACTCATTAATGCAGTGGCTAGGGCCGACGTTCTGCCACAGTGCTCTGCGCGGTCGAGACTCAATTCGTCACTGAGTCGGACATTTCCAATGTGTCTCCTGCAGCCTTGGAATTTTGACAATCTTCTGGACTTTTTTAGTCCAAATAATTTTGTTCTCTTCATTTTTTTTTCTGGAAATTTGCTCTCTTTTCACCTGATCTTACCGACATCATGGTTAAAACAAACCAAAAATCATTTTGATTTAATATCTATTACAAATCAGGAATTTGTTTTTTCCAATATTTTTTTTTGTGTTGAAAAATGAAAATCTTAATTTTCTGAATAAGAACATTGTACTCTCCACCTATGGATTTGTACTCTCCGGGACCAGGACATGAAACGAAAAATACAACACTGGTCTCCTGTCTTGCTGTTCCGTGTGGGTCGTATTAGCCACATACGAGTGTCTCTGCTCCTCTAACCGAGCCGTACTGTGTACCGTATTTGTTCCATACATCGCCTCCGCTCTGACCGCGCGGTGTGTTGTGCGTTACATTTGTCACATACTCTGTATCTCTGCTCCTCTCTGACAGCCCAGTGCGCCGCGTCTGTCGCAGATTGCGGGGAGTCTGCCGCAGGTCAGTGCGGCCATGTTCCCCGCGTCGGCGCCGCCCAGTCAGCTGCTGTCGGGCAACCCGTTCCTGCGAACGGCAATGATGCACGGCCACCACCAGCCGCCGCCCCCGCCCCCGCCCAGCCTGACGCCCGCCGCCCGCCGCCGGGTCTCCGACAAACCGCTCTCCGGCAGTGAGTACCCGAGCAGAGGACCCGTGCTACGGCGCGGCCCGCGGGAACGTGCAGAAGGTGTGTGCAGGAGGGTGTGTTCTAGCTCTGTTGTGGCGGCGAAGGTATTGGGAGAGAAAGGGATCGGTCGGTTGCTCGCAGTTGACACGTTTGGGAACATGATGACGTGTCAATTTCTCGATAGTTCGTAAGTGGCAGGGCCGAGTCATCTTCCGAGATCAGAGTGCGGCAGATACGGGTCTGTGCGATTGAAGTCACCGACGTTGAACCACAGCTGGCGGTGGTCGGTGCCAAAACCGAGCCCCCTGCCCCTCCCCTCACCTCCCCCCCCCCCTGCTGTCCCACACCGCCGGCACGCGGCCGCCCGGTCGGTCTGTTTTGATGCGCGCTGTTGTCTGTGCCGGTGTTTTTCTTGGAGCCGGCTGCCACTCGTCGAAATTCGGCCACTCGTCGATCGATAGCGAGATCGCGGCTCGCTTATCTGATACCTTGTTGTGCCCGCGCGACAAGTGCTGCCATCAGGCCGCAACATCACCCACTCTGCCGCGCGATTATTATTAACTGCGAAAGCTGAACTCATTACAATGCAGCCTGTCGGTGCATATTTAATGCGGCGGCGGCGGCGGCGGCGGCGGCGGCAGGCCGACCGGCCCAACACGCCGTCCTGTTGTCTGAGTCTGACGGCGGGCAAAACACAACACAACGCCCGGCCGGCGCACGCTGTCCAACACAAGGCGAATTATATTTTGGGTAAACATGCACGTCGTCGGCAGCGAATAACACCGCGGTCGGCAGTGCCTATGCAGCGGGCACGGGTGGTGTGTGAAAACAACGGGGCTGGGGTGCTATCCGCACAGCAGAGGGCGCCGAGCGGGGCTGAGGGCACACCACGCCGCACCGCACCGCACCGCACCGCACCGCACCGCACCGCACCGCACCGCACCGCACCGCACCGCACCGCACCGCACCGCACCACGCCGCGCTGCGTTGCGCTGAGCTGTGGTCCCGTGCAGGGCTACGGAGTCGGAGTCGAAGTCGGAGTCGGTCCGGAGTCGGTAGTTTTGGCCGGTGTCGGTAGTTTTGGCCGGAGTCGGAGTCGCAGTCGCTAAAATCTTACCGACTCCGGCCCGGAGTCGGAGTCGACTTTTTGGCAATTGGCGATTACTTTGGTCGGTAGAATAGTCGTCGGCCTAGGGACATCAACTTTACATCCCATTTGAAAGAAAATGAGTGGAAAATGAATCGGGTGGAAAGTTTACTCAACTAGCGGTAGATTTGCGCCTGATGAAGTTAGGGCAATAATTTGTACGTCATCTGATGATGATTGGGGCTTTGGACGCACCGACTCTTACGTTCACACGGCGCCCATTTTAATATCATCGTGCTCGTTTCGTCAAGGAGATTCGAATCATACCATGGTGACCAGGTTACCTAAGTCAAATTCAAAATTTGACCTCAGGTCAAGGTAATTTAAGGTCATGTAGTGGACCAGGTATGTCGTGCTGCGCAATGTCGGACGCGTCTCGACGAGACATACATAGTGGTGCCGGTCTCACGTTCTTATCTTCATTTTATTCCGCCGCCTGCAGACGAGCGCGACTGGGCTGGACGCGCGGCCGGCACGCCGCGCCCGTGCTCGGGCGGCGTAGCATTGTTCTTCATACTGTTAAGAATACAAACAAACGGAAAAATAGATGGCATTGCAGATATTGCTTAGCATGCGGTTGGAGAACGGATATAGGCTGGAATCGGAGTTGGAGTCGGAGTCGGAGTCGGAGTCGGAGTCGATTTTTTTCAGGTCGGAGTCGGAGTTGCTAAAATGATGTCGACTCCACAGGCCTGGTGCCGTGTGTTGCAATGCGTGGTTGTAGCGGCAGGCGTGTTACGACACGTGGTTGTAGCGGCAGACGTGTTACGACACGTGGTTGTAGCGGCAGACGTGTTACGACACGTGGTTGTAGCGGCAGGCGTGTTACGATACGTGGTTGTAGCGGCAGACGTGTTACGACACGTGGTTGTAGCGGCAGGCGTGTTACGACACGTGGTTGTAGCGGCAGGCGTGTTACGACACGTGGTTGTAGCGGCAGGCGTGCTACGACAGTAGCGTAGCAGCGCAGCTGGGCTGTAGTAACGGGTAACGAACCGCCCGTAGCCGATGGAATGCGGGGGCTTCCTTCCTTCGCTTTGTGGACACGCTCTTTAGTGAAATATGCAGACGCGCTGCAGTGGTTGTGCATTCATTCCGGCATGAAATGCAGGAGGGCCCTTGTAAGGCGGATACCAGTCACATCAGCAAACACGTCATGTGCCGACCCGGCGGCAGTGCGCCGTACCTCACGCACTAGCATTCTAATGAGATTCCACACCGCCGCGCGGCGTTCGGTCGTGATATGTACCGAGCGGGCATGGATCGAGTCGTCACGCGTGTTTGGCATGTATACAGCGCAAACATGGCTTGGTGAGGTCAACTCAGGTCTGACCAGGTTATATCTTGTTAGGCCAAGTATTTGTTCCGGTTGTGACAGGTCCTCCCAGGTCGCATCAGGTCTTCTCAGTTCACATCAGGTCAGGTCAGGTGACCGTTTGTTCAGCCTGCAGTCTGTTCCTGCGGACCCAGCGCCCCATGCCTCGCCGGCTCCCTGCATGCCCATCTATCTGCCGCTCTCCCTCTGTCTCTCCCTCTGGACGCGCACGCTCTCGCGTCGCTATGACGCGCTGTTTTGACGGCCTGGCTGTATTGATTTGTTGTTGTTGTGCTCTTTGTTTTCCGAAAATAGGCTAACAAGTGATGGAGGCGGGCGGTCTGACGGGACCGGGAGGGCAGGCAGGTCGAACGGCGAGCACCAGGCGGGCGGGCGGGCGGACAGGTCGACAGGCGAGCACCAGGCGGGCGGACAGGCGGACAGGCGGGCGGGTAGTATGGCAGGCGGGCAGTCACAGGGGACACGCGGACGGGCAGACAGACAGGCGGCATTAGGCATTAGGCGGGCAGACGGGCAAGTTACAGGCGGGCAGGACAGGCTGACAGGCGAGGAAAGCAGGCAGTCCAGACCGACATGAAGATATCGACGAAAACTACCACACGACACAATTACGAAAACTTTAGATTTCATTTCCATGTCATGCAAAAACTACACATGGAAAGTATTTGATTATCGACAATTCTCGGACTTGCCTTCTGTGTGCCTGCATGCATGCATTCAAAAGTCTCCGCAATCGCGTTGCAAGTTTGGTCGATTTTGTCTCCCTGCTGGTGCAGGGCGGAGCCGGGGACAGACTTGATGACGTGTCATTATTCTGTCACCAAACCACTGCCTGTCCCCCCACGCTCCATCAGACCGCGCGTCCGACCGGGTGGACTGAACGGCAGGGCGGGCCGGCCAACTTGGTCGGCCAATACGGTCGGCTGGTGTGTCGGGGCGGTATGTCGGCTGGTGTGTCGACTGGCATGTCGGCTGGTGTGTCGGCTGGTGTGTCGGCTGGTATGTCGGCTGGTATGTCGGCTGGTGTGTCGGCTGGTATGACGGCTGGTGTGTCGGCTGGTGTGTCGGCTGGTGTATCGGGGCGGTATGTCGGCTGGTGTGTCGGCTGGCATGTCGGCTGGTGTGTCAGCTGGTGTGTCGGCTGGTATGTCGGCTGGTATGTCGGCTGGTATGTTGGCTGGTGTGTCGGCTGGTATGACGGCTGGTATGTCGGCTGGTGTGTCGGCTGGTGTGTCGGCTGGTATGTCGGCTGGAGTGTCGGCTGGTATGTCGGCTGGTGTGTCGGCTGGCATGTCGGCTGGTATGTCGGGACGGTATGTCGGCTGGTGTGTCGGCTGGTGTGTCGGATGGTATGTCGGCTGGTGTGTCGGCTGGTATGTCCGCTGGTGTCGGCTGGTGTGTCGGCTGGTATGTCGGCTGGTGTGTCGGCTGGTATGTCGGCTGGTGTGTCGGCTGGCATGTCGGCTGGTATGTCGGCTGGTGTGTCGGCTGGTATGTCCGCTGGTATGTCGGCTGGTATGTCGGCTGGTATGTCGACTGGTGTGTCGGCTGGCATGTCGGCTGGTGTGTCGGCTGGTATGTCGGCTGGTGTGTCGGCTGGTATGTCGGCTGGTATGTCGGCTGGTGTGTCGGCTGGCATGTCGGCTGGTATGTCGGCTGGTGTGTCGGCTGGTATGTCGGCTGGTGTGTCGGCTGGTATGTCGGCTGGTGTGTCGGCTGGCATGTCGGCTGGTGTTTCGGCTGGTATGTCGGCTGGTGTGTCGGATGGTACGTCGGCTGGTGTGTCGGCTGGTGTGTCGGGCGGTATGTCGGCTGGTGTGTCGGCTGGTGTGTCGGCTGGTATGTCGGCTGGTATGTCGGCTGGTGTGTCGGCTGGTGTGTCGGCTGGTGTTTCGGCTGGTATGTCGGCTGGTATGTCGGCTGGTGTGTCGGCTGGTGTGTCGGCTGGTGTGTCGGCTGGTGTGTCGGCTGGTATGTCGGCTGGTGTGTCGGCTGGTGTGTCGGCTGGTATGTCGGCTGGTATGTCGGCTGGTATGTCGGCTGGTATGTCGGCTGGTATGTCGGTTGGTGTGTCGGCTGGTATGTCGGCTGGTATGTCGGCTGGTGTGTCGGCTGGGATGTCGGCTGGTATGTCAGCTGGTATGTCGGCTGGTATGTCGGCTGGTATGTCGGCTGGTGTGTCGGCTGGTGTGTCGGCTGGTGTGTCGGATGGTATGTCGGCTGGTACGTCGGATGGTACGTCGGCTGGTATGACGGCTGGTGTGTCGGCTGGTATGTCGGCTGGTGTGTCGGCTGGTATGTCGGCTGGTGTGTCGGGGCGGTATGTCTGCTGGTATGTCGGCTGGTGTGTCGGGGCGGCATGTCGGCTGGTGTGTCGGCTGGTGTGTCGGCTGGTGTGTCGTCTGGTGTGTCGGCTGGTATGACGGCTGGTGTGTCGGCTGGTACGTCGGCTAGTGTGTCGGCTGGTGTGTCGGATGGTATGTCGGCTGGTACGTCGGATGGTACGTCGGCTGGTATGACGGCTGGTGTGTCGGCTGGTATGTCGGCTGGTGTGTCGGCTGGTATGTCGGCTGGTGTGTCGGGGCGGCATGTCGGCTGGTGTGTCGGCTGGTGTGTCGGCTGGTGTTTCGGCTGGTATGACGGCTGGTGTGTCGGCTGGTACGTCGGCTGGTGTGTCGGCTGGTGTGTCGGGGCGGTATGTCGGCTGGTGTGTCGGCTGGTATGTCGGGGCGGTATGTCGGCTGGTGTGTCGGCTGGTGTGTCGGCTGGTGTGTCGGCTGGTGTGTCGGGGCGGTATGACGGCTGGTGTGTCGGCTGGTGTGTCGGCTGGTATGTCGGCTGGTACGTCGGCTGGTATGACGGCTGGTATGTCGGCTGGTGTGTCGGGGCGGTATGTCGGCTGGTGTGTCGGCTGGTGCGTTGGCTGGTATGATGGCTGGTGTGTCGGCTGGTGTGTCGGCTGGTGTGTCGGCTAGTGTGTCGGCTGGTATGTCGGCTATACAGAACGTTCGGTTATTATTATAGTGAGTTTATCTGCTTTATATATCAGCAGTAATATGGGTCGCACTGTCGGCCGCGATAAGTATACTATGTCTCTTACAACTTTAATGAGGTGTGTTATCTGAAACATATTATTGATCCGTGTATTTCTGTTGTCGGTTCGCAGACGCTCGCGATTTTCCGACGACGTCCTTGGTACGTCAGTGTCACCCGTCAGCGCCTGTGAACGATAGGTCATGCCACATCAGGCATTTATTCCTCACGTACTTCCGTATTAGTTCTTGCGTTACATATGCTTTTCCGAGTCGGTAATACCTGAGTTCGTTCTTGTTTCGTTCCTGTAACGTGGAAACTACAAACGTGTACCTGGAAACTACATACTTAATCGCATCACTTCGCCCGTTATGTAAGATGATACATTGCTTCGGTATTATTAATGCGTTGCCTTCAACGAAAGCTTAGGATTCATCGCAACACTTATCGCATTCCTGCTTAGTTGTATTTCTCTAAGAGGCTTAAGGTCTTATTTATCCGTACGACTGATTAATCCCTTGTATAATATCAGCATGTAGAGATAGAATATAACGTCGATAACTGCAGCAGTGCCTTCATCAGCAACATATTTCTTGTCTTAATCACACAGCATTGTAATCGATTGACATCGCTCCTAATATCCGCAACACCGAACTATTCAAAATATATATTCAAAATGCTGCGCCCCAGCACCCCAATCCCCGCATATGCCTATTCCACCTTACATAACCTCACTATGCTTTGTATATTGCACACTAGCATAGAGAGCCTGTACGATGCCCAGTTTTCGAAGTGTCGACTGTTTGTGGGGCAGCGCCTGGGTGACCAGCGAAAACCACATCACGTGATTAAAGCAAACATGACATTTTACCATTTGCCCGAGTTACGAGTTTGTCACGAAGGTGCAGAATGTGTGTGTGTGTGTGTGTGTGTGTGTGTGTGTGTGTGTGTGTGTGTGTGTGTGTGTGTGTGTGTGTGTGTGTGTGTGACGTGTGTGGTCCATTGGTAGTGCAGGTAAGCAGCCAGGCTGTGTTGTGTCGTGCGCAAGGCGATTTATTGCCCTCTCCCCTCACGTAATACGACATGCGAGCACGTGCGTTCGTACCACTTGCACGACTTAACTGTGCCATGAACGGGCGTGTTGCAGCTCGGCGCGCTAGCTGCATGAGTGGCGGACTGCGGTAGGGGGGTAAGGGGAAACGGTTATACACCATCACTTTACAGCGCACCTTTCAGTAGATTACCGATGTGGGCTGTGACAAGGGTAGATTCCGTCGTTACTTATAACCCTCGCTTGTAGTAGCCAATGTGCCTTCATCGTGCATTTCCGCCCCACGGGATTGCTGGAAGAGTGAAATTGGGGACAGCTATCATACAGGTTAATGGAAAGCAACCAACCGCGAATATTTCACGGCAGACTTTATATTTGCTTGTGCTAACGGATGTTTCGCGTGTCTCGCATCGCTTAACACATGATTAAAACGTGCTGCCGTTGTTAAGCTCGTTTTGATATTGTGATACCGACAGCACTAAGCGGGCTGTACAAAACAGGAGATAAGATTCGCAACAAAAATAATACCTAAAAAACAGGATGACGGTTGTTTTGCATGTGGGTAATACACCAGCCAGATCGTATCTTGGGCGGCTTTAGGAAAGGAACAGCTGTTTTTGTCTTTTAACAAATCAGTTTGCGTAGGCTGTTGTTTTTCCGTCTTTGACACAATATGTTTGTGCTGTATGGCCGCCGACCCCACCTATATCACCCACTGTCTTATATGTTCCGAGTAACAGGCACACTGGTAAGCGAGGATTCGGGAGTTTTTTTCGTTGTTTAGATCTCTTGACTGGATTGGTCAAGTAGGACATCGAATTAAACAAAAAGCTAAAGCAGATGCGTTAAAGGAAATAGTTCACCTTCAACATGGGTTTTGAACTGAGATAGCAGTTTTGTAGCCCGTGTTGGGAAACCCCTACCTGCAAGTTTTCTTGACTGAAAAGACTCTCCAGCCGAATATATTTGATTTGTTTGGCGAAGGAATACGGTGCTGACGAAAGAATGCGGTGCTGACGAAGCCTGGGCAGAGGCTATACAATCAGCCAATCAGCTTGCAGCTGGTGCTAGCAAGCGAACCACCGGCCGCCGGTTGGCACTTCTCTACAGTGGCGTACCCAGGATTTACTCCAGGAGGGGGCAATTTTTCCTCAGGGGGGCATAAAGTACCCCCACCAAAAAAATACTCACCAGATTTGGCCTACTATATTTTTAAAAGTGCATATTTTCACCATTTTCCGCTTTAAAAAAAAATCGACCAAAGGGGGCACGTACAGACCTTCAGGGGGGGGGGGGGGCAAGTGCCCCCTTGTGTACGCCTATGCTTCTCTAATGCGAGTCTATCCTTACGCGACTACTTTCGAGTCTGATTGGCTAAGCTATTTTTTTCATTCGCGTGACGTCAGGACTCTGACTCAGAGAGTATGCATATAGTTTTGATAACATTAATAATTTACAACCTTCTGTCCTGAATCGGCGCGATGTATGACCATTTTGACAATATACAAATCAATTGTATTTAACAATTTAATCAAATCGTGTTTGGAAAAAAATGTTCCAAGGTGAACTATTTCCTTTAACTTGTTTTTTTACCTCATTGACTCATGTTTGATCGCTGTTGGCCCACTAATAAAACATCACCACAAATTTGGTAGCGACACGCAGCAAACCTTCCATCCCGCTCCCACAAACACTTCAGAGTTCAGAGTATACCAGTCACTAACCCGCAGCCATTGAGCCGACATTTCCCGGCCGCTACAGTTGCGTAAAATCCGGCACTAAAGGCCACAGTAGTTACCATTCCGATCGATTCCTTCCGGCCGTACGATTTTGACGAGCGGCCGCGCTAACCGGTCAAGGCCGCTCGCTTCAGGAGTACCATCATATACCCCATGACCTCCGCTCTTCAGCACGTGGCCTGCTATCCCCCGCCGTCTGGACCTATCCTCCGCCGCCGGTCACCGGCCGCCCGGGACGGCCCTCGGCTGGGGCACACTCAGATGTCGTATGCATACCTGTTGTGTATAGAGCTCGGGAGTAGTGTGTCTGGACGATATCGGATACACGGGGATGCGGAGTGACGGCATGCATGCGGTCACGAGGCCGTATGATACGCTCCGTAGTTCGGGAGTAGTGTGTCTGGACGATATCGGATACACGGGGATGCGGAGTGACGGCATGCATGCGGTCACGAGGCCGTATGATACGTTCCGTAGTTCGGGAGTAGTGTGTCTGGACGATATCGGATACACGGGGATGCGGAGTGACGGCATGCATGCGGTCACGAGGCCGTATGATACGTTCCGTAGTTCGGGAGTATTGGATCTGGACGATATCGGATACACGGGGATGCGGAGTAACGGCATGCATGCGGTCACGAGGCCGTATGATACGTTCCGTAGTTCGGGAGTATTGGATCTGGACGATATCGGATACACGGGGATGCGGAGTGACGGCATTCATGCGGTCACGAGGCCGTATGATACGTTCCGTAGTTCGGGAGTATTGGATCTGGACGATATCGGATACACGGGGATGCGGAGTGACGGCATTCATGCGGTCACGAGGCCGTATGATACGCTCCGTAGTTCGGGAGTATTGGATCTGGACGATATCGGATACACGGGGATGCGGAGTAACGGCATACATGCGGTCACGAGGCCGTATGATACGTTCCGTAGTTCGGGAGTAGTGTGTCTGGACGATATCGGATACACGGGGATGCGGAGTGACGGCATTCATGCGGTCACGAGGCCGTATGATACGTTCCGTAGTTCGGGAGTAGTGTGTCTGGACGATATCGGATACACGGGGATGCGGAGTGACGGCATTCATGCGGTCACGAGGCCGTGTGATACGCTCCGTTGTGAGTTAGACAGGAGCCTGTGTGTACAGTGTGACGATATCGGATACACGGGGATGCGGAGTGACGGCATGCATGCGGTCACGAGGCCGTATGATACGTTCCGTAGTTCGAGAGTAGTGTGTCTGGACGATATCGGATACACGGGGATGCGGAGTGACGGCATGCATGCGGTCACGAGGCCGTATGATACGTTCCGTAGTTCGAGAGTAGTGTGTCTGGACGATATCGGATACACGGGGATGCGGAGTGACGGCATGCATGCGGTCACGAGGCCGTATGATACGTTCCGTAGTTCGGGAGTAGTGTGTCTGGACGATATCGGATACACGGGGATGCGGAGTGACGGCATGCATGCGGTCACGAGGCCGTATGATACGCTCCGTAGTTCGGGAGTAGTGTGTCTGGACGATATCGGATACACGGGGATGCGGAGTGACGGCATGCATGCGGTCACGAGGCTGTGTGATACGCTCCGTTGTGAGTTAGACAGGAGCCTGTGTGTACAGTGTGACGATATCGGATACACGGGGATGCGGAGTGACGGCATGCATGCGGTCACGAGGCCGTATGATACGCTCCGTTGTGAGTTAGACAGGAGCCTGTGTGTACAGTGTGGGCCCGTCACACACACGCACATGCCCGTCGTGACAGCTGCGTTGCCGTCGTGTGTCGGGCGATCACCGTGTATCTCTCTCGTGCCGTCAGGTCCGTACGAGGAGTCTCCAGCCCAGAGACGGCGCGCCGCCGAGAGGTCCGGCCAGGACATCACTGAAGGTAGGGCTCTCTCACCACTCCACGGTAGCGGGGCATTTCGGGGAACTCTGGGGGACTCTGGAATCCGGGAATCCGGGGGACTCTGGGACTCCGAACTGGCAGCGGTGTAGTCATTGGTGGGCGGGCTAAGTATCCGGAGCTGGGGACAAAGAGCCCGGTGTGGTGCTGGTGCGGCAGGGGCTTCACGCGTAACATGGCCGCCGAGGGTGCTTTCGAGATTGGGAATTTCAATCGGAATGCGTAATGAAGGAGAAATGTGAATCTCCGGCGCCGAGGGACTCCGCGCACGATCAACACACAGGACAAATGAAAGAGTTCGCGATGAGTTAAATTTCTGTTTGCTCGTTAGATAGTTTTTCATCTCGGCTCTCCAGAAAACTTAAACTTATTTATGCCGTCTTCCTTTTTACCCGGTGGGTACTCCCTCGGGATGTTGAGAAGCTCATAGCGCTTTGAATAGATGGGATCTCTTTCCCTGTTTGCGAAACTGTAAACAAGTAAAACTCGCCGTCAAAAGATACGTATAATCCGAGTAATTGCATTATTCAAATAATTTTTGTTTTATTTTAGTGCTGATATGATGACTTGAGACCTGCAGTTTTTGTTCACTAGTCTCAAATCATGCTTTAGCGTAAGCGGCAATAAACGACTAAGCGCCGTTCCACAGCTTAATCACAATTTCTACCAGCGTGCCTTAAATGACAGAGTCATCTCTTTTTGATTAAAAACCTGGACGCGCTAACAAAAAATCTGAATAAACAGAAGAAACTTCAGCGGGGAGCAAAAGTTTGAACGGATTTATGCAAATCAGACGGCGAAATAAATTGTTTGACAACATTATGCATTCTCCTCTACCAGCCCTTGCAATGCTTCCCCACATGAGTATCAGAAACGCGTTCTGTAATGAGTGGTGTCTTGTGAACGATCTGCTGGCGTTTGATACCTCAGTGGTCAGTACTCGCCTGGCTGTTTCCTAGTTGATTCGTTGCGATTATTCGCTGCCCATCTATCATCCGTCACTGTTGACTGTCTGACACTGAGAGGAACTGCACCCTCACGGCACTGTTCTGACACGTGCCTCCAACTGGATCACTCTGCCCTGTAGCTGTGCCGGCCGTGTTCCTCACCAGGCCACTCCGTGTGGTGTTCACGTGTCTCTCAAACTGGATCACTCTGCCCTGTGGCTGTGCCGGCCGTGTTTCTCACCAGGCCACCCCGTCCGGTGTCCACAGAGCTGGGCCGTAACCGTGAGTTCTACCAGAACACAGACATCAGGCCTCCGTTCACGTACGCCTCACTGATCCGGCAGGTAAGCGGTTCGACTGCTTATAATCAAGTGATTACCAATAGGTAACCATTTCCATAAATGTTGCCATAGCGATTGGTGTCATGGGTGGGTTCAGTGCTTTAAAATACATTCTTTCAGCGTTATATGTCAACGACCAGAAGGTATTATAAACTGGTAGGTCGAGCAGAAAAATAAAACATATGGGATAGTATCGTCACAAAAACCTAGGAATTCCTCCTACGAACGAAGTGTAATGGACTCTGTTGCGACATACTAAATTCCCCGGCTATGTTTATGACTAGATACCATAAATCCTCTGGCCTGTACGATTGACTCGGCTCTGATCCCTGTGGTGACGTCACTGTGACCGACAGGGCATCGTTGAGTCTCCAGACAGGCAACTGACGCTGAACGAGATCTACAGCTGGTTCCAGAACACGTTTGCTTACTTCCGCCGGAACGCCGCCACCTGGAAGGTAAGTCCCGGACTCAGTCCCGCCCCCGTCCCCGGCCCCGACCCCGACCCCGACCCCGACCCCGACCCCGACCCCGACCCCGACCCCGACCCCGACCCCGACCCCGACCCCGACCCCGACCCCGACCCCGACCCCGACCCCGACCCCGACCCCGACCCCGGCCCCGGCCCCGGCCCCGGCCCCCGCCCCGGCCCCCGTCCCGGCCCCGGCCCCGGCCCCGGTCTCGGCCCCGTCCCCGTCCTCGACCCGGCCCCAGCCTCTGCCCCGGCTCCTCTCTTGGCCCCGGTCCTAGCCCAGACCTAGCCCCGGCTTCAGCCTCTGCCCCGGCCCCAGCTCCTCTCCCAGCCCCGGCCCCGGTCCCGGTCCCGGCCCCGGCCTCGGCCCCCTCCCCGTCCCCGTCCTCGGGCTCTGCCCCGTCCCCGTCCTCGGCCTCTGCCCCGTCCTCGGCCCGGCTCCAGCCTCGGCCCCGGCTCCTCTCCCGGCCCCGGTCCTAGCCCAGACCAAGCCCCGGCATCAGCCTCTGCCCCGGCCCCAGCCTCTGCCCCGCCACCACCCCTAGTCCCATGGGCGCCATATAACCATATATATGGCGCCCAACCATAACAGATGCGGTGCCCATAAGCCCTAACCATCATTATCATCAGCCTAAGCCCCAGTCCTAGTCCCAGGCCTAGCCTCAGTCCTAGCCTCAGTCCTAGCCCCGGCTCCAGCCCCAGCCCCAGCCTCGGCCCTCAATACGAAGCTCCCCCACCCCCCCCCCCCTGTTTGCCTGTATGTTGCCATGTTGTGTGGCGCCGATTCATCAGGCGGCGTGCCGGCGATGCCCACTGATATCACATTGTCCATAGCGCCCGGTCATTTGCCTCGATCAGAACATCCATGCTCTGTATTGGTTCATCGCTAATGGCCGGTGTTCAGCAAAAGGTTGACCTAGTTTGTCAACGGCTGACGTCGACTGTTGCTGTGTGCTGAATACCCAGCGTGGCTGGCAATTCCTGCCAATGTGTGTAGGTAGTGGATGTCCGCTGTGGTGTATGGGTGCAGGCTGCCCGCGGGTGTTGTCTGTTTAGACGTAATATAAATGCTAATTGTTTGGTGACGAGTAGCGAGTTTTCATTCGCAGAAAATATGCGATGCATTAACGACTGTTTGTCTGTGGACGTGCTGTGATGGTGGCGCAGTTTTTCAAAACAAACATCCTGGAACAGCAGAAGAAAGCATGACCACGCCGGGGGAGGGTGGCTTCGGAGCCCAGTGTTTAGAGACTGTAGATAATTTAGGTCAACAGGCGCTTCCCTCGGCGTAATAGTGCTACTCGTTCCCGATATGAAACCTGTATTTCAGATGGTGCTGAACGTTCACCGATAACTATGACCGGGTCCCAGTCTACCAGCTCTGACCCGTTAACTGTGCTTTGGTGATTTTAATTTGCTGTTACTGATCGTGTGCTGATTGTAAACGTGAGTGCATGCAGGATAATGGATGGGACCCCGGGTCTGTTAGGGGCCGGGTAGCTATATCAGCCTGCGTTACTTGCCAGGGGCGCTGTAGCGAAGTCTCCCGCTGCGCCCGCCTCCTATCCGGTAGTCGGCCTTGTTTATGTCGTCTAACGGCTGCGATTTTCCGTTCTCGTCTGGTGGCGACCGTATGGTGATTTTTTCTGTTTGTCTTGTCTTGTAGAACGCAGTGCGCCACAACCTCTCCCTCCACAAGTGTTTTACCAGGGTGGAAAACGTCAAGGGCGCCGTGTGGACGGTAGATGAAGTGGAATTTTGCAAACGTCGTCCTCAGAGGTCTACTGGGTATGTTTCAGGCGATGGGTCCCCGGGGGCGCCTCGGACGGCAGCTACCTACCGGCGAGACGGAGTACTTTAAATACCGTTTATCGCCACCAGGTGGCCATTTCCGAGGCGCCGCCGGTCGGCACTCGCCGTACTTTATTCGGCTTTTCACACTCTGTGCTTACTACTCCCACTGCCCGGCTAGAACGCGATCCGCACCAATCTCTCCCTCCACAAGTGTTTCGTGAGGTATGAAGACGACTTTGGTTCGTACTGGACGGTCGATGATCAGGAGTTCGTCAACCGGCGCCACCTGTCGCGCGGCCGGCCCAGAAGGGCCATGTCCGGCTCAGCCAAGGAGTAAGCCGCCGCCTGACTCCCGCATGCCTGCCGCCGCCGCCGCCGCCGCCGCCGCTGCGGGCTCAGTGAGCCAACGTCCCACTGATTGTTCAGACAACTCACTCTGTCGTAGATCAGCGAACAAAGGTGGCTATGGCTGAAAGATTGCCATGTACCATTACTGTTCGCTAAACGACATTGCCAAAATTTTCCCTCCAGATGATTTTTTTTTAAATTCCCAGCCCTTACGACATTTTCGCTCCGGTTAAAGTCTATCGGAAATATATCCGAAAGCGTTGATATTTACCAAGAACCAAATTAAAATTACCCACGTTAGCTCACAGAGCCTTGAGTCTATATTTGCTTGATTTTGTTGCGTGCAACTCCACCCGCTTGTTTTGTTATTTCACTCTGATTTAGTAGAACACGATTGAATCGACCGTCTGTGTTGATGCAAAGTCGTCTAAGATGTCTGGAAATTCGTTTCAGCAGTTTTAACCGCGCAGATCCCCCCGATCCTTGTCCCTGCTCGCTTCTGTTGGGTGAACAACTAGTCTAGCCAACAATTAGCTTTAGTTACTAACGACAAAGTTTGGAAAGGAAGCAGCTCACGAAGATAATTCACTTGTCGGAACAAAACAAAAATAAATAATTGGTAACCACCGTCTTGATACCACGTCGATTCTTCTTACCTCTATTGTTGTACCACGTCACTTTTTCCCATGCACCGTCCAGCCGCTTGCTGCGAAATGAGTTTTGCGTGTTTCGCCGATACACTTACTATCGGATAGCTTTTTGCCGGTCATTTCCATTGATTCGGCAGAGTGCACCGGACTGTAGCACGCATTTCCCTTCCAAACATGATGTCGGCATGCTCTGTGTTTGTGAAAACTGTGTCGATATACCGGCACAAACTATTCTGACTTTAATCGTTTTCTACTTATGCAATATGCATGTCGGCTCATTTTTGCTCGATCTTCTTTCATATTTCGTTTTCCCTGTGCGTATATCAGATTGATGTTAATGTCTGTTGTTTTTGCTGCAATGCCAATGACAATAGAGTGATTCATCTAAAATGACGTAATTTCCATCGGTGTTTCACGACCAATAATGTCAACTAATTGCAGCTATCAGTAAACGTCAGTCAGTGAAACAAAACACCATCAAAGAAAGAAAGTGTTTGCGGAGAGGACATAAAGATCTACTGATCCGAGATTCAATTATTATTAATGTAATGGACAAAGACCAGATATGTCAGATTTCCCAGCCGTTACATCAGATGGTGTTTCGGTGTGTGTGTGTGATGCCTATGTTAGCGCTGCCGGCCCTGTTAGGTACTGTCCAGTTGAGGCCCGCCGACTGACGGCGCCCTCCGTCTGTCTCGCCCACAGTCAGGCGCGCAGTCCGACTCTGTCCAGCAGTCCCACGCTGTACGGAGACACCATCAGCGTCAGTCTGCAGGTACCAACTCCAGGCCCCGGCTGACCTCACAGGCCCCATCTGACCTCATAGGCCCCAGCTGACCTCACAGGCCTCAGCTGACCTCATAGGTCCCATCTGACCTCATAGGTCCCAGCTGACCTCATAGGTCCCAGCTTGACCTCACAGGCCCCAGCTGACCTCATAGGTCCCATCTGACCTCATAGGTCCCATCTGACCTCACAGGCCACAGCTGACCTCACAGGCTACAGCTGACCTCATAGGTCCCATCTGACCTCACAGGCCACAGCTGACCTCACAGGCCACAGCTGACCCCACAGGCCCCAGCTGACCTCACAGGTCCCATCTGACCTCACAGGCCCCATCTGACCTCACAGGCCACAGCTGACCTCACAGGCCCCAGCTGACCTCACAGGTCTCATCTGACCTCACAGGCCCCATCTGACCTCAGCGCCAGAGCCACCCATCAGGAGACACTGACTGGCCAGTGGCTGATGTCGCTGTCTACAACACTAACCACTAACCAGGGCTCAGGCACCGGCGCTGCTTCGTCGGCAGTGTTGTATCGACTAGCATTGTGCAACTTGTCTCACTCGATATTGATGATCTAAATATTGTTTTTACATCATAAGTGTCTGCGACCTGCGAGCATAATGTGTGTTTGTTTGTTAACTCATTGCTAGCAATACTTGGCATCCCACTAATACTTGGCATTCCACTGATGGATTTATCTGTCTATTTACGTAGCCGTTTCAGCTGGTGCGTTGCCTGCTACGCTGTGCTGAGTTGTGTATGGCAGTGATACGTGATGCGTAGCTGGTTAGTCAGGTCTGGTCGAACCTTGCTTCTGGTTCCCTTAGCTCTCTCCCGTGTGATACTGTTACAGTGAGCTCTGGTCGACTCTACGCTGCTGCTCCTGTCTGACCTCTATGATCTCTGACCTCTGATTTCTGACCTCTCTGACTTCTGACCTCTATGATCTCTGACCTCTGACTTCTGACCTCTCTGACTTCTGACCTCTCTGACTTCTGAACTCTGACCTCTCTGACTTCTGACCTCTGACCTCTCTGACTTCTGACCTCTCTGACCTCTGACCTCTCTGACATCTCTGACCTCTCTGACATCTCTAACCTCTCTGACCTCTCTGACATCTGACCTCTCTGACCTCTGACCTCTGACCTCTCTGACCTCTCGTTGCGTTCCAGTCGGCGCTGGCCGACTCCACGCTGCCGTTCATGGTGAATGCGGCCGACCGGCTGCGGGAGATGAGGGAGCGGGAAGCGCCCACTCTGCTGGGGCTGGGACTCCACCGGCGCTCGCCGTCGCCCCTCAGACACTACAGACCCGCCAGGTACGGCTGGTGCCATCTGTCGGGGGCGGTCTAACGCTCCATCATCGACCTTTACAAACCTACAACATGGACGGCAACCAAGTCGCAGGACAGCGCGCTTGGTGTGCTGGCTGTCCACGCCGAGTGCGCTGTCCTACTCGACTGTCTTCGAATCTGGAACAGTAGTCTAGAGTTGTATCGGTCTTTGACATTCGGTTTGAGTCCGTGTCTGAAGCATAAGAGCGCGCTGACGAGGTGTTGCGTTTCACAGCCCGAGTCCGGAGCAGGACTTGCGCCTCGCCCCAGCAGACCAGTTCGGTCAGACGACATTGAAGCCGGAGTACGGCCGGGCGCCGAGCCCTGATGACGTCCACTCGCGGGACGGCGGGGCCAGCCGCGACGCCGGCCTGCCGGCCGCCATCACACGCGCAGAGGTAACTACTCCACACCCCGTACATACTATTGTCACTGTACCTTACTGGCTCACCAGGCGGTGACCAGGCGGTGACCAGGCGGGTGCCGGCCAGTGTAGAGCGAACCCTGCGGTCGGAGCAATGATAAGTACAGGGTGTATCACGTTAGTGTGTTGTCTAAAATATGAATGGTTACTTTATTTTGGGATGCAATGACATGTTATCTTCAGCGTTTAACCCGCCGTTCCTGTGCTATATCTCAGTCAGAGACAGAAGAGAGCAGATTTGATGTGCTTGTCCAACAGGACCTGACTGGGTGTATGTGTATCCAGCGGGGCCTTACCGAGTTCTTTGTGTATCCAGCGGAGCCTTACCGAGTTCTTTGTGTATCCAGCGGGGCCTTACCGAGTTCTTTGTGTATCCAGCGGGGCCTTACCGAGTTCTGTGTGTATCCAGCGGGGCCTTACCGAGTTCTTTGTGTGTCCAGCAGGACCTGAGCCTGTCGCTGGTGAAGTCTGAGTACGTGGCGGACGGAGGCCAGTCGATGCCAGAGACGGCGACAGCGTGAAGAGAAGCGATCGCCAGCAATATAGCGACCTCGGCGGCGGCGGCGGCGCTGCGGCCTCCCGCCTGACACGCTCACCGCAGCCGGAGGACGCCGCCTAGCGGCGTCCGTGTGTACTTCAGTGTGGCCAGACGGCCGGAAGATGGCGCGCCGATACGGCGCAGGACGCTCGCCCGCGCCCGTTTCAAATCAAACTCGATCCGTCTCGGTCGGACCGCGGCGGGGCGGGGCGCGTGCAGTGTACACTGTACAACGCCGCTGGGACGCGGCGTGTCGGCCGCTCCGTCCGCGCGCCGCGCCACGGGCGGGCGTCCGGGGCACTCGAGTGGGCCGCGGGTTTTGTACCTGTGTGCATGTTGTGTACAGTTGTTCAACCTCATCCTACGGGTTTCGTTGCGGAAGCTGTGTGCCAGCTGACCGCCTGCAGGTGCGTCTTGCGTTATATTTTGTTTGTTACCACTGTCCCGGTCGTCGCCTGTTCTCTCGTCTGCGTGCCTGGCGGCCGGTCGCGCTCAGTGCTGGCGGCCCGCCACCAGTAGCCCCCATCGGTACACCCAGTACAAAGCTTGCAAAGATGCGTGTCGATGCCATAGGATCTCCCGGCCAGTCCCCGGGGCTGGCCGCGCAGTCGGACGGCCCCGGGGCATCTCTCCATAACTAGTGTCATTGCCAGAGCAGTCATGTCGTGTGTGGCGCACGTGACGGAGCGCAGGCTCGAGAGCGAAGCGGACCGACAGATAGACAGCGGGAACGAGATCACGGTATGTACGCCTGGTTGTTTTGGGGCCTCGGTTTGGGCGGGTGGCGCTTTGAGCTTAGGAGTGCGTCGCGCGTCGTCTCTCGCAGGTGCATCAGGGATGAATATCGGGTTCGCGGCGCCGCGCGCGCGTCACGCGGCAGTTCCGTTTTCCGAGCGTCCGCTTGTGCCAATCGCCTCGCGCGTCTCGTGCCGTTTGTGTTCCACATTCCCTCCGGCCGGCCCGGCGGCCGCGGTGCACGCTTCGATGGCTGGATGTCTCGCCTGCCGGTGCTGGGCGTCATGTCTCGTAAGTCTCTCTCACTCGACGCCACCACTTTCCGAGACGCGCATCTCATCTCTCATTCATCGCTCCCCCCAGACTCCAAAACGTCTCGACTACCAACGTCAGCCAAACACAATCAAAACTGATCCGTTCTGTAGCTGTGCGCAAACTGACGCTCGAAATTTCCCTCCTACGGCAAGCAGCGGCGGCGCGACTGGCCCGAGCGACGCGCGTGCCGCGTGGTATACCTCCGACTGTTGTGACGGCCGACGCTTTTAGTTCCTAGTTCTGTCACCGATTGTGAGGGCTCGGAGAGAGAAAGAGAGAGCGAGAGAGATAAGACTAGGGAGGAGTGGTTGTCCTCCATATCAGTTGCCTGTGTAGTACAGTGGTTAACAATAGACAATAAATGCTTCTCCTCAAGGTCTGTGTGTTGCTCGACGGGTACGCGTGGGCGGCAGGCTGGCGCGGGGAGGACCACTGCCGCCGGGAACCGAACCCTGTCCGAGTGACGAGGGTTCGCATTTCCGGCAGATCCTCTAGAAGCGTGGTTAGGCCGTCGCCATCCTTGGAATAGAGTGAGCGTTTCCGACGGCATGACCGTGATCACGCTGCCGTAAAACCACAACAAAAACCATGGACGCTCACTTAAACTTAATCAAAAGCCGTTTGGATATACGGGCATTCCACGACAAATCGACCAAGGCTCGACACCCTCATATTTGTGAAAATTATGAAAATGGGTTTATATAGTTATCTCGGGCGCTAAAGCCAGCTGTGACAATCTTGCATTTGTTAGATAAACGGTCACCGAGTTATAGCCTCGGTGAATAGAATAACACGAACGTAATATAATTGCATATGGCTGAGCTCGCACCATGATGCGAGGAAACTTTTGGCAATTTCGGATTTTTCCTTTTTTTGACCTCGTGACCTAGTTTTCCATGAAACACCTCGAACTGTGGCACCTCAAAATTTGCATTTTTCTGAAGCCAAATCAGTCGTTATGAATATTCTTTTTGTTATGTAAAAAAGACGTTTGCCTACAAAGAATACTTTAAAGCTTCGCAAAAACTCTGGTAGGCGGCGCTGCGAACACATCTGTGTATCTTCGGACTGGGTAGAGATATCGAGATACAGTAAACTATAGTAGATAGGTCTAAGTATTCTGAGACGAAAATGTAAAAATACTTTTGTGATCTGAGGTCAAGGTCAATGTCGTATTTAAGGTCAAATATTGCAGGTAGCACTGAACACATTTGTGTGTATCTCTGGGCTGGGTAGAGATATCGAGATGCGGTAAACGGCAGTGGATAGGTCTAAGTATTCTGAGACGAAAATGTAAAAAAAAACATTTTTTTTTGTGATTTGAGGTCAAGGTCCACGGTTCGTTGGAGGGGTTCGGAGGGCTCAAACTACGGGAGATGCATCATTGGAAAGCCGAGCTCACGCGGAATTCAGCGATGTAAATTTTTTCAAAAATCCATCAAGGGCCTTTTTTATTGACATTTTGTCCTAATTCGCGCCCTTTCTTTTGGTCAGGACTATCGCGTATGGTATGGCGAAAATGAAGACCAGTGGCATGTCTACCGATTCGTCATGCTCTGCACGACAAGGTCTCATAGAATGCAAAGCCATTAGATGGTTTGGTTGGTTGCACGGCTGCATCAAAGCGAAGTGCTCCCGGTGTCGGCACTAAGGCGCACTCCCGCCCACACCTCACACGCAGAATCGCCCCTCGCGACACGCGAGCTGAGCACTGCGCGCCGCCGGCCCGGCTTACAGAGCGGGCCCTTGACCAGTCACGGACAAACGGTACATCGCATGTTGGAAACCTAGCTCTGTCCACTAGCTCAGCTATCCAAGGAGATGGTTACAAATTTACAGCCACCTCCGATCGCTACAAATGGTATTTTCAGACACTTGTATGCACCATATTTGCCAAACGTAGCCTCTGACTGGTTGCCGGCCCGGCTCGGCCAACTTCGAGGCTGTACACGATGTGACGTCAGAGGCCACGGTGCGGCCGCCGCCGGCTGGCTGGCCGATCAGGGTCAGGTCATGACCGGCGGCGACTGCGCCGTGGCCTCTGACGTCACATCGTGTACAGTCTCGAAGTTGGCCGAGCCGGGCCGACGGCCATTCCCGGTCAGAGGCTGCGTTTGACAAATATGGTGCATACAATTGTCTAAAAGTTCCATTTGTAGCGATCGGAGGTGGCTGTAAATTGGTCACGATCTCGTTGAATAGCTGAGCTAGTGGACAGAGCCAGGTCCGCCCGACGGCTATCTGAACACACAAATGAGCCTGCGCGGTTACACCTCATCTCATCCTCCCCGGTCACCCTCCAAGGGCAGCGCGTCCTCTTCGAGCCACTCCTGTCCTCTTCGAGCCACTCCTGTCCTCTCCTCAGATACCACTCTCCTCACAAACAACCGGGATCCCCTGTATCCGTATATTGGCTAGTGTGGGCCGGGCGGCAGCAGTAACACCCAGCCTTACACGGGGCTTCAGAAGCCCTCAGCAGGGGTGGTGGCGGCGGCGGACCCGGCCCGCGCCTTCCAGCAGGCAGGCAGCACGGCCAGTCTAGTCCTCCAGGAAGAAGTAGTTTCCTCCCCTCTTCTGATCCGTGTCCTGCGGGAAACGGAGGAGTTTTTGTTGTTGTGGGATTCAGTTGTGTTTATTACTAATGCACATCGAAACGAAACGTAAACACATTCAGAAACATCAAAACAAACATTCAACCAGACATTGAAAACATAGGCGGCTCTCGCCCGTGCCGCCTCGCGTTTATACGCGGCCTTCGTCGCGAAACGGCGCCCGCCGCGCCACCAGCCTCGCAAAACATGCTGAGGGCCAGTCCCAGGAAACGGAGGAGTTAGGTTCCGTGGGGAAAAAGGAGGAGACAGTCTAGACTCTGTATTCGTTAAAAGTGGTAAACAGCTATCGCTAGCTGTTTGTTAAACGGGACGCTACATGGCGTCCTGCTCAACTGACCGGTTAGAACTAACCAGCCAGGGCAACCCTCCCGCTCTATTACACTCAAGCAGATAGTAGCCATCGCACTTACACCAATACTGGCCCATCATGAAACTAAGATATCGGGAGCCCACCCAGCCAACCCCTCGCGATCTGGGCGGCTGTGGATCCTGCACGTCCGCGATACGACGCACCACATACCTTGACGGAGTTCATCTTGTTTATCCGCGGCCGGTAGTTGTTCGGGTCCCTCCGGAAGGTAATCTCCAGCTGTGACAGGAACTTGTTCATGCCCGCCAGCAGCGTCTACGGAGGCACACAGGTCAGGTCAGGTCAGGTCAGGTCAGGTCAGGTCAGGTCACAACGGATTAGAGAAAACAGAAGCAGTGTCTGCAGAGGCACACAAGCCACGTCAGGTCAGGTCAGGTCAGGTCAGGTCAGGTCAGGTCAGGTCAGGTCAGGTCAGGTCAGGTCAGGTCAGGTTAGACTCTGAACAGATGAGGGGCGTGATGGCATCAGGCGAGGTCGGGTCATGTTCAGATAGAACCGAAGCGGCGTCTGCAGGGGTACCTATTGCACAGACCAGCTCGGATCCGATCCGACCAGATCAGATAGGCGAGGTGACCAAGTGGTTAGTGCGTCTGTCTCACTCGTGGGACATTCTGGGTGCCAGCTCTTGTGAAACCATGGGCCCTGAGCCCAGCTGAATGCTATCTTGGACGTATGCTACACTTACAGGGATGTGACTGGCCACATTGACAGTTTTCTTCAAATAAAATAGGGCAGGGGTGATGGCTAAGCCATGTATCTCATCCATGGTGAGTTGTATATATATTTCACCTGTGGTGAGTTGTGCGGTGGCGATGGACGGCTCGCCCTTGAACACAATCACCCGGTATGAGGAAGGAGGGAGGGGAGGGGAGGGAGGGGGGGGGGGGGGGGGAGCAGTGAGTTTTGTATCTCACCTGTGGTGCGTTGGCCATGGCATCGATGGACGGCACTCCCCCGAACACGATCACACGGTCGGCCAGGTAAGTGGCCATGATGAAATCGTGCTCCACCACGAAGCCAGTCTTCTTAGCGTGCAGGATAAATCTGAGGAAATATCGCACATCAGCAACTCAGCACGATCAGGAGAGCCTGACAATGGAGGTTCCTGAGTACAATGACACTTCATGAGAACTAACTATCCATTGCATTAGATCTTGTTAAATGGGACTTAAATAAATGGCGAACTTCTACCAGGGGATACCCGACCAGTTTGATTACGTTTTCAATGCGCGATCAGTTAACGGAAAACCCCTAGCTGCAGCCTTTAATTTAATTTGCTAAATAGTTTATCTTAGAGCGATATTCTGATGCCTTCCTCTCCTGCGGAGAATAACAACCACACACTCGTGTTCCCCCTCCCACTAGGCTGGCATCCTGATGATCCCGCCATGACCTCTTGATGACTTCGGACTGACCCTCCCACGCCCTGATACTGACCTCTTGATGACCTTGGCGGTGACCAGACGCTGCTCGGAGTCCAGGTAGGCGGACGGCTCGTCGATCAGGTACACGTCAGCCGGCTTTCCGAGGCAGAGCGTGATGGCGACGCGTTGCAGCTCACCTCCCGAGAGGTTCGGCACCTCCTGGTCGATGATTTCCTCGATCTTGAGCGGCTTCATCACGTCAGTCACGAACTGCAGGGAGCAGGGGGACGGGAAGGGTTAGACAGGGGTCAGACGGGGGTCAGACGGGGGTCAGATGGGGGTCAGATGGTCAGCCTGCCACATCATTGTGAAGGCCAGATGAGACGCCGTCCGCAGCCAGCCACATCATCGTGAAGGCCAGATAAGACGCCGTCCGCAGCCTGCCACATCATTGTGAAGGACAGATAAGACGCCGTCCGCAGCCTGCCACATCATTGTGAAGGCTAGATAAGACGCCGTCCGCAGCCAGCCACATCATTGTGAAGGCCAGATGAGACGCCGTCCGCAGCCAGCCACATCATCGTGAAGGCCAGATGAGACGCCGTCCGCAGCCAGCCACATCATCGTGAAGGCCAGATAAGACGCCGTCCGCAGCCAGCCACATCATCGTGAAGGCCAGATGAGACGCCGTCCGCAGCCTGCCACACCATCGTGAAGGCCAGATAAGACGCCGTCCGCAGCCAGCCACATCATTGTGAAGGCCAGATAAGACGCCGTCCGCAGCCAGCCACATCATCGTGAAGGCCAGATAAGACGCCGTCCGCAGCCAGCCACATCATTGTGAAGGCCAGATGAGACGCCGTCCGCAGCCTGCCACATCATTGTGAAGGCCAGATAAGACGCCGTCCGCAGCCAGCCACATCATTGTGAAGGCCAGATAAGACGCCGTCCGCAGCCAGCCACATCATCGTGAAGGCCAGATGAGACGCCGTCCGCAGCCTGCCACATCATCGTGAAGGCCAGATAAGACGCCGTCCGCAGCCAGACACATCATTGTGAAGGCCAGATAAGACGCCGTCCGCAGCCAGCCACATCATTGTGAAGGCCAGATGAGACGCCGTCCGCAGCCAGCCACATCATCGTGAAGGCCAGATGAGACGCCGTCCGCAGCCAGCCACATCATCGTGAAGGCCAGATGAGCCGCCGTCCGCAGCCTGCCACATCATCGTGAAGGCCAGATAAGACGCCGTCCGCAGCCAGCCACATCATTGTGAAGGCCAGATGAGACGCCATCCGCAGCCAGGCACATCATCGTGAAGGCCAGATAAGACGCCGTCCGCAGCCTGCCACATCATCGTGAAGGCCAGATAAGACGCCGTCCGCAGCCTGCCACATCATTGTGAAGGCCAGATAAGACGCCGTCCGCAGCCTGCCACATCATTGTGAAGGCCAGATGAGACGCCGTCCGCAGCCAGCCACATCATCGTGAAGGCCAGATAAGACGCCGTCCGCAGCCAGCCACATCATTGTGAAGGCCAGATAAGACGCCGTCCGCAGCCAGGCACATCATTGTGAAGGCCAGATGAGACGCCGTCCGCAGCCAGCCACATCATCGTGAAGGCCAGATAAGACGCCGTCCGCAGCCAGGCACATCATCGTGAAGGCCAGATAAGACGCCGTCCGCAGCCAGCCACATCATCGTGAAGGCCAGATAAGACGCCGTCCGCAGCCAGCCACATCATTGTGAAGGCTAGATAAGACGCCGTCCGCAGCCTGCCACATCATTGTGAAGGCCAGATGAGACGCCGTCCGCAGCCAGCCACATCATCGTGAAGGCCAGATAAGACGCCGTCCGCAGCCAGGCACATCATTGTGAAGGCCAGATGAGACGCCGTCCGCAGCCAGCCACATCATCGTGAAGGACAGACAAGACGCCGTCCGCAGCCAGCCACATCATCGTGAAGGCCAGATGAGACGCCGTCCGCAGCCAGCCACATCATCGTGAAGGACAGACAAGACGCCGTCCGCAGCCAGGGACATCATCGTGAAGGCCAGATGAGACGCCGTCCGCAGCCAGCCACATCATTGTGAAGGCCAGATAAGACGCCGTCCGCAGCCTGCCACATCATTGTGAAGACCAGATAAGACGCCGTCCGCAGCCAGGCACATCATCGTGAAGGCCAGATGAGACGCCGTCCGCAGCCAGGCACGATGAGCTGTATGACGACACAGCCTGAAGGGTTACGGCAATATCATAACCCCATAGCTGCATAGACGTAAGCGAAAGGCTGCAGGCGACCCCCATCCCCCGGACCATCCGCAACCGTGTCCCATCTCGCATCACCCCCCCCCCCCTCCCCTCCTGTACTAATGACATCACGAAGACGGTTGTTACAAAACACCCCCATTTCCACCCCCTCCCCCCCACCCCACTCAGCTGCTCACCTGCGGGTGGATGTACGCATCCCTGATCTTCTCATGCAGCAGCTGGCGGACTGTACCCTGCGACTTGGGCGAGATCTTCTGCGGCTTGTAGCTGATGTTCATCTGAGGCACATCGGCTGCGCCCTCGTCCGGAGCCAGCCGGCCGGCCATCATCCTGATGAAGGTGGTCTTGCCGGTGCCGTTCTCCCCGAGCATCACCAGGATCTCAGAGTCAGTGAAGTCGCCAGCGTGCACCTCCAGCTTGAAGTCTCCCATCTTCTTCTTCATGTGCGGGTAGAAGTAGCGCGCCAACCGTTTCACCTGAGGAAGGAAGGAGGGAGGGAGGGGGAGGGGTGGGTTATATCGGCAGGCGGGAACAGCCAGGGGTCCGCGCTTCGCCCGCGGGCATTCCAGTAGGAGTAGACATGAGGGGTCAGCTTGGCATACAAGGACGGGGGGGGGGGGGGGTCAGGGGAGGTCAGCGCTTTACTCGCAGGTGGTGGAGACGGGGCAGGGATCAGATCGGCACGCGGGGCGGAGGCGGCCAGGAGAGACAGCACAGCGGGAAAGCGGCAATGCAGGTTAGGTCAGCAGGCCGAATGAGATGGTACAATGGCGATGGGGCATATAATCACAGGTTCATCATCGTGGCAATATGGCATGATACACAAATACATAGACAAGGTGGATTCATCAACACAATGGATAATGGGGTACTGTGGGACAATTTAGTTCCAAACCCGCCGCTAGGTGTCTCCGCGAGCCGGTTAGGTTCACCCCGGCGACCGGCGCCCACGCAACGGCACGGTAGTGCCGGTCGCCACACAACGGCAACGGTGGTGGACCACCACTGTTAGCAAGGGATGGCGCCGGTGGAGGGGCGGACCCGTCTGCCCATAGGCGACCCCAACGGCCATTTCCCCTCCCCAAAGCGGCGGTCTGCGACCGCTTATGCGTCTGCCCCTGTCCCCGGGATAGGGCTTCCTGCACCCTCGGAACGGGGGCCAATCTCCAGACTCTTGTTTGTTTCGGACACAAAATTGAAACACGACTCGTACCAATTTAAACGTTATTTCAACCGTACTTTAACAACCGTATCATACACGATATTTCACTAAACGAAAATTCGGAACGGAATCGGAACTGGTTAAATTTTGAACATGTGTCCGACGGACGCCTCGTACGTTTCCGGAGATCGAACACATTTTCCGGAAAACAGCACCTCTAATGCTGCCCGTCTCATGCGTCCCTTCCTCTACTACCCACAACAGCCTGATTTTCCATTTAATACATGGCAAATTGGCCCAAAATCGCAACTAACTATTCTACCACAATCTTGGACCGATGCAGTATCCACCGCGGCGCACTACCGAATACACAGTGTTTATCGCCTTAAATAACACTGGTAGGTAGGGTGGCTCTAACAAATATCGATTTTCGAAAGATGACACGGGCTCACGTCTCATGTGGTTCTCTGATGTTTTGCGATATGTATGGATGGTATGCGACATGTATGTATGGTATGCATATGGTCGATTGTTAGCTGAGACCGCACGGGCCGCTCGCCCTTATTGACGGCGGCCGCGCATGGTTAACTTTGGCGGTTTCGTGCTACCCCTAAATATCGGTTTATATTATCAAAAAGGGTATCATTCAACTAACCAAACTTTAGACAACCACATGAAATGTGATCCCGTATCATTTTCGCAAACAGCTATTTTAGAGCCACCCTTCTGGCGGCCGTCTCACAACGTGCTGCAATGCGGGCCGGCCGCCGGTGAACGTGACCAGCGCGCAGAGACATCTGGCGGATTAGTTTCCACACTACCCCATTTAGTCACCTCCTCCGATAAAATTGGACTAATACAGATTACAGTGTGTAGTATGCATGGAACGAGCCCGATATAAAGCTGACACTGCCACCTAGCGGCCCATCCTGGAAGCGTCTCCAGCGTCACACACCACTGACCACGTCCTCTCCTCCGCAGTGTCAGAAAAGTGTCCCGTTTCTCCATTTTTCTGAACTCGGAAGTTTTGTTCTGTGAAAACTTTGACTGTAAATAATCTGCGGGTGCAAATGGCTGACTAGCATAAAAATAGACTGATATTTGCCATTCCGAACAATGGCCGGAAAGTGAGTGATGTGACACAAATTGTAAAAAAGAGACGTAGGGCGGCACCTCCAAATTCCCAACATCCTAAATTTCTGCAGTGATTCAGGGAAGGAAAACTGGTACTTTTCCAAAGAAATAAACCTAAAACTTTTTAAAACCTCCCAAAAGTGTTTGCGTATTCAGGTTACAACCCCGCCACCGATACCATGTCATCGAGGCCATGGATAACCCTGGGACACTAAAAACACGTTATGCAAAAGACGGCAGTACTTTAGACTGAGACTTGAACCCAGTTTCCCATATACGTATGGGAAACTGGGCATACGCAACGATACAAGGTACCTTTTTAACATACGACCCGGGAGTCTCGGTACCCGACTGACGCCAAGACCATATCTGTACAGGATATACGACTGACGATTCATCAACTTTCCACATCATAATATATGCACATATTGGCATATATGAAAATAGGTTGTGTAGAAACGCGTATACAAATACGCAAACAATACTGGTATACGCATTACAAAATGTGTTCCATCGCTGACGAAAAATTTGTTCCGCGAACTTAGATCGTGGAACCACTTTTCTGACACTGTCTCTCCTCCTCCTCTCCTCTCACCTCCTCCTCCATGGCTGACTCGGAGACCTTAAAGACGAGCGACTCGTCTCGGAACCGCAGGTTCTCCGTGGGCACGTGACCGTCCAGGAAGATGTTGATGCCTTCGCGCACGGAGAAGGGCATCGTGACGACGCCGTAGACGCCCGGCTTTCCATACAGTACGCAGATGTAGTCGGACAGGTAGTCCAGCACGGACAGATCGTGCTCCACCACGATCACGTACCTGGCGGGCGGAGACGGGGTCAGACGGCGGGTCAGTGAGGCTGAGTAGGGGTTCGGTTGAGGTCAGTGGAGGTCAGTGGAGGTCAGTGGATGTCAGTGGATGTCAGTGGAGGTCAGTGGAGGTCAGTGGAGGTCAGTGGAGGTCAGTGGAGGTATAACGTTCAGTCAGTGGCGGAAAATATTCGGTGTTAACAAGTTCCAGCCTCGGCCCGCTCTTGCTTTCATGCCTCGACATAACATTATCCAAAGAGACAACATGATGATGATGATTTGGGCTTTAGGGCGCCTCAGCTACTTAGGCTATGTGGCGCCCATATAGACATAACATGACAGTGAAATATTTAACGAAGCTTCACAACAACGTAGTAGCCCAGCCTGACAGTGACTTGCTGCATCCAACCACGCTCTAGCCATGGCTAATCCCGGCCGGGTAGCCACTGACATCACCAACGTGACTGTGTAGTCCAGATCGCCATCTCAGCCCTCACTTCGCCCTACCTTCCCGCTCCTAACCGTCTCCTCCGTCGCGCCTGATCTGCTCCCACCCTTCTGCTGCTTACTTTCGCTCGTCCAGCAGGTTTCTGATGGCGATGGCGCAGCGCAGACGCTGCCGCACGTCGAGGTAGGAGGAGGGCTCGTCGAACATGAAGATGTCCGCCTTCTGGATGCACACCATCGCGCAGGCAAACCGCTGAAGTTCGCCTCCAGACAGGTTCTCCACATTCCGCGCGCGCACGTTGTTCAGGTCTGTGGAGCTGGGAAGTGTGAGTCGCGCACGTTGTTCAGGTCTGTGGAGCGGGGAAGTGTGAATCGCGCACGTTGTTCATGTCTGTGGAGCGGAGGGAGGGGGGGGGGGGGGGGGGTGTAAATCGCGCACGTTGTTCAGGTCTGTGGAGCGGGGAGTGTGAGTCGCGCACGTTGTGCAGGTCTGTGGAGCGGGGCAGTGCGAGTCGCGCACGTTGTTCAGGTCTGTGGAGCGGGGGAGTGTGAGTCGCGCACGTTGTGCAGGTCTGTGGAGCGGGGAAGTGTGAGTCGCGCACGTTGTTCAGGTCTGTGGAGCGGGAAGTGTGAGTCGCGCACGTTGTTCAGGTCTGTGGAGCGGGGAAGTGTGAATCGCGCACGTTGTTCAGGTCTGTGGAGCGGGAAGTGTGAGTCGCGCACGTTGTTCAGGTCTGTGGAGCGGGGAAGTGTGAATCGCGCACGTTGTTCATGTCTGTGGAGCGGAGGGGGGGGGGGGGGGTGGTGTAAATCGCGCACGTTGTTCAGGTCTGTGGAGCGGGGGAGTGTGAGTCGCGCACGTTGTGCAGGTCTGTGGAGCGGGCAGTGCGAGTCGCGCACGTTGTTCAGGTCTGTGGAGCGGGGAAGTGTGAATCGCGCACGTTGTTCATGTCTGTGGAGCGGAGGGGGGGGGGGGGGGTGGTGTAAATCGCGCACGTTGTTCAGGTCTGTGGAGCGGGGGAGTGTGAGTCGCGCACGTTGTGCAGGTCTGTGGAGCGGGCAGTGCGAGTCGCGCACGTTGTTCAGGTCTGTGGAGCGGGGGAGTGTGAGTCGCGCACGTTGTGCAGGTCTGTGGAGCGGGGGAGTGTGAGTCGCGCACGTTGTTCAGGTCTGTGGAGCGGGGGCGGGGATTGGTTGTGAGAGCCCAGAGGCCGTGAGTCGGGCCGGTCCGTGCCGTCGTGACTTTGTGACGGTGGATGGCGGGCGAGGTGCGTGACTGGTCATACTCGACGGCGGCGATTCATGGTGATAGGACGAGTGCTAAGTAATTGCTCTTACGGAGGCGGTGAGCGAAAACGAGGGTAGTGGCATCAAGTATTCACATTCATGACACAGCATGACATTCACAAAGGACGAGTTCCAGCACGGCACAAACATCATCTTACCATGCTAACGCCCAGGCTACACTATGCGTGATATTTCGGCAAATCACGCGCGTGTTCTGAGTGTTTGTGGAATTTGCGTGAACTGCGTCGGCCGCTGACAGAGCAAGTTCAGCTGATAGTAAATGCATTGGGTGAGCTACACTGGCACATCACGCAGATCCCGCATGAAACGTCAAGGAAAAGTCGCAGACAAGTCACGCAGATCCTGCAATAAAGTTCAGAATTCTGAACTTCATTGCGTGTTTTTCGTGATTGCGTGATGCATGGTTTCTGCGTGATGCATGGTTTTGTTGAAACTTGTTTTGACGCTGGTAGATATTTATGCAGTGGTTTACCCATTTTCCTTGCATGATTTGCATGATCGGCAGATCCTGGCCGTCACTTAAGTCCCGGAAACACGGAGAAGACGTGTGGGATTTGCGGGACAATCACGCATAGTGTAGCCTAGGTTTAACGCTACTCTGGACATCTCCATTTGACTCAGGGGCGGCGGATTCGGGGGGAAACGGGGCCAGCCGCCCCCGCTGGCAAAATCAAGCGGGGCAAAACTATCTTTTTGCCCCCCCCCCCCTCTTCCGTAGTCGAAAATGACATATCCTTTATCATATATGGTAAAAATGATGAGCATTGCAAAAGTTAAAAATTACAATTAAAAATATACTTCATATGGCAGTAAAATATGGTAGCTTGTGTCCTTGAGGCAAAAGTGACGCAACGCAAGTTTAAACAATATTAGTAATATAGTATATAGTAATATAGCATGTTATAAAATTATTATATGATGGAACAGTGTCAGAAATATGATTCAATCTTTGCAGCTGAAGCTAATTGATAAAACATAATTTTCACTCCACGTCTATATGCGCCGAACATATTAACAAGGAACGACTTGAATTTTGAAACAACAATATTTGGCTACTGAAAACGGGTCTTGTTTTCTGGTAGCTATTACGTTGCAATTGTATGTTACCCTAACTTAATTTCCGGGCTCTGGCAACCCTGATAGATCGCCACTCTAAATCACGATATATCATCATCATCACCTTTAATTTTAAGCTATATGACTACGTGAACTGAATCAGGGACGTGACGTAGGCCACGGGGACCATGCCCCCCCCCCGAGCGATCCAGTTTACACTAGATAAAATGGGATTCCGTCAAGCTTTAACATTACGTCTATGGGCGTTGCATGACAAGAATCGAGTTGGAAATATCTCCGATTGCATCCTCCCCCCTCGCTTGTGGCAGGCGAAAAGGTGTTGTGGCCCCTCCCTGAGCAAAATCCTGGCTACGTGCCTGAACTGAATTGATCGAAGTCTTGCCCCTCCCCCTCACCATGTCAAAATGTCAAAATCAAATCCGCCGCCACTGAAGATATCCTGGTGAAATCTGATCACATCAAAGACCAATCAGATTGCCCATCCGATTCCCCTAGATATAGTTCACGTGGTTAACATCGCGTGGGCGTCCCCCATCTGCCCCACTCCCGTCTCACCCAGCGCCTTGCAGACCGCCACCTGGTTCAGCTTCTCGTCCTTCTTGTCGAGCAGCTGCTGCACGGAGCCGCGCACCGCCTTCGGGATCTGATCCACGTACTGCGGCTTGATGATGGCCTTGAGGTCGTCCTCGAGGATCTTGGTGAAGTAGTTCTGCAGCTCGGAGCCGCGGAAGTGCGTCAGGATGTCCGTCCAGTCGGGCGGGTCCTGTCGCGCGGAGAGGGGATCAGAATCAGATGGGCTCAGCAGGCAGTTATGTTAGATGGACAGTAACGAAAACCCACACAAACTACTAAGACACGTAGGCTCGAACATTGACATACATTTACAGGCAACGATAGAGCACCACAAACATACTGCGCCAGATCCGAGCCTGACAAAGGGACGATTCGGTGAAGATAACCAGAGCAGACAAGACATGCTGACAGCTTACTAACAGCTGTGCCTAGCGCCAGATCCGAGCCTGACAAAGGGACGATTCGGTGAAGATAACCAGAGCAGACAAGACATGCTGACAGCTTACTAACAGCTGTGCCTAGCGCCAGATACGAGCCTGACAAAGGGACGATTCGGTGAAGATAACCAGAGCAGACAAGACATGCTGACAGCTTACTAACAGCTGTGCCTAGCGCCAGATCCGAGCCTGACAAAGGGACGATTCGGTGAAGATAACCAGAGCAGACAAGACATGCTGACAGCTTACTAACAGCTGTGCCTAGCGCCAGATCCGAGCCTGACAAAGGGACGATTCGGTGAAGATAACCAGAGCAGACAAGACATGCTGACAGCTTACTAACAGCTGTGCCTAGCGCCAGATCCGAGCCTGACAAAGGGACGTTTGGGTGAAGACAACCAGAGCAGACAAGACATGCTGACAGCTTACTAACAGTGCCTAGCGTAACACATTGGTGACCAATGTTCCCATTTGGGAACATGGGTTAGGCAACCTTTTTGCATTTTTGCTCGGAAACTATTGATCCGGGAACACTGTGCTTCTGGGAGCTGGTAAAACACGTTCTAAACTAAACTTATCCAATCATTATTGTTAAGCTATTTTGGCATGACAATCGTTACCAAAGAAGTCCATCTCCTCATATGCTCGGTCACAAATGGGCTAAACTAAACTAAACTATCCAAACTTGGGTTCCCATACCACGACAAAAACAGCCGCGAGAGTAAATCATCACAACGAAAGATCGGTGCTCCGGTCCGAGAACGTCTCCAGCCTCAGACCCTGACCGGGCGTGACCCGAATAGCTCAGTATATACCGTCCACGCACAGTGAAGCGGCCCAGGTTGGGCTTCTGCTTGCCGGCGAGGATCTTGAGCGCAGTGGACTTGCCGATACCGTTGGTGCCGACCAGTCCCAGCACCTCGCCCGGCCGCGGGATCGGCAGACGGTGCAGCTTGAACGAGTTCTGCGAGTAGCGGTGCGTCGTCTCCTTCTCCAGGTTGCTCGGCAGGTTGATTATGTTGATGGCGTCGAAGGGGCATTTCTACGGGGAGGTTAATCAGGGTGAAATCAGGGCTGCTGAAGCGGTCGGAGCGCGTACAGGGCAGAACAGAGCGCAGAAAGGGAGATGCCAAGTTAGTGGTCGCTGGTCGGTGGCTTCGTCTCCACCATTGGCGGTTTCATAAAGCATGGAACATAACCGAAGGTTTTGTTGGTTTGAACGAAATACAATGTTCTGACGTGAGGTAACAGCAAGTAATACAACAGCTTTCTTTTAATGTCACACTGAAGCCACCTGATCCTGAAAAGGCAATATCACCGAAATTGGCTTTTGTACAGAGTAAATGCAGCTAAGCGGTTGTCAAGAAGTTAACAAGAAGTTGTCATTGCCGCACATTTCCAACAGCACCACACTATACACTGTCAAACAGCCTGGTCACCTACAAACAGTGTTGGATTTTTCCAGTCCGACGTTTCGAGAGAGTAAAAATTAATAGGTGGAGAGTAAAATTGTATTGTTAGGAAAATCAATATTTTCATTTTTCGAAAAAGTATTGCACTTGGAAAGTAAGCATTCCTGATTTGTAATAGATATGAAATCCTTGTGAGGGAAATGAAATTATATTTTAACTACAATATCGGTAAGATCAAGCGAAAAGAGAGCAAATTTGCAGAGCAAAAATAAGAGAACAAAATTCTTTGGACCCAAAAAGTTCAGAAAATTGCCAAAATGTCAAGACTGTCTACGAACCACGTACCACGGTCCCGCGCCCCCGGTCCGATCCCAGATCCCCCACCGGCCGATTCCGGCCTCTTCAGCCGCATGGTCGACACCGCCCCGAGTGTCTCCGCGAAACATACCTTGATGCAGATACCGCATCCGATGCACAGCTCCTCCGAGATGATGGCGATCTTGTCGGTGGGTGTCACCTCAATGCAGAGCTTGCCCATGCGCACCACGGGGCACGAGCGTTTGCACTCCTGGCGACATCGCTTCGGCTTGCAGCGGTCGCCGTTGACCACGGCGATACGCGTGAGCTTACTGCCCTCTTCTTCTCCACGCCGCTTCGACATGGCTGCCGCGCGTCACCCTGCAATAAAGCACACCTGGTCATACCACGCCGCTTCGACATGGCTGCCGCGCGTCACCCTGCAATAAAGCACACCTGGTCATACCACGCCGCTTCGACATGGCTGCCGCGCGTCACCCTGCAATAAAGCACACCTGGTCATACAGCTGCAGACGCACAGGCTGGCAGGGGTGAATCACGCCTCTGGTTGTCTGGAGTCACTGCAGTCACACAGGCTGTCAGGGGTGAATCACGCCTCTGGTTGTCTGGAGTCACCCTGAAGTACAGTACAGTGTACACAGTGGCCACACAGGCTGCCAGGGGTGAATCACGCCTCTTGGTTGTCTGGAGTCAGCCTGAAGTACAGTACACTAGTGGTCGGCACCGCTCGATTGTATTGCCTTGGGGTCAAAATCGTAATCTGAAATTTCTACAGTGATTACTCGGGTTTTCTGGGCGGCCGAAGTCAGCAGTAGCAGCGGTGCGGCGTGGCCAGCGGCTCTCATCAGACTGGCCGCTGGCGGAACTCGGGACAGTACTCTGCTCGAGACAGTCCCGCGCCAGCCGCCGCTGATTAGTCGTTGCGGTGACGTCATACGGTGACGTCACCACAATCCGCCACTGATCGGCGTGCCTAAGTGCTGTGCGGCGCAGCATCCACTGCCGGCCGTCATCAGCTGACGGCGGAGGCCCGCTTCTCTGACGCCAATCCATCGTTTGGACTCCTGGGGGGGGGGGGGGGGGGGGCGAAGGCTGAACCCCTCAGGGTCACCGACACAATTGGCACACGGGCGTGGTGACTTGCACGAGACCTCCAAATATGGAGTCTGTGACACCATCTGTTTGACCTGTGAAGCCTCTTGAATGAAATTTACCTTTTGCATTTGGCACGTGCCACGTGCCACCCCGAGTGATACATCGCCGGAAAGCGATCAGTGAGCTCTATCGGCACACCACATTTGGTCTGGCTAGCTCAATATTCACAGGCAGTAGACGAACATATGTCCAGGGGGCTTATTTTGCCCCCCTCGGGGTCGGCGACCCCAATGGAAATCCTTGCATGGTACCGCGCACGTGACCTGCGAGTATCAAGTCTGTGGTGTCACCAACCGTCTGACCAGTGGAGCCTGATAAGTGATTCGCTCAGTGGTGTCAACTTTTTGACACTTGGCACGTGCCATCGATTGACCCGCAACTGGTACCATCATCTGTCCGCCGTTTTGCCGCATCGAACGGTACCACCCGCGTCGAAATCGGCCCGGCCGTTTGGGCTCCACCTCCAGTCCACGTTCCAAAATGCTCGGCTGGACGGCGGACACACGGACAAACACGTCGGCCCTACTTTCCTGAGCGACCGACCAGTGTGACATCTTCGAATTCTGAAAGCATGTATGTAAACATGCATCTTCATCTTCAAACATCTTCTACGATTTTGAACAATGGTCACATCACAAGGGCTGGTAGTGCTGAATCAGGAATCTTAATCTGGTTGAAGACACTTGAGCTTGCAAAAACTTAAACTTAACTTTCTTGTAAGTAAACTTTTACCTAAAATTTCGACTTAAAACTTTAACTTAAAACTTTAACTTAAAAACTTTAACTTAAAACTTTATTTTGACAAGCATCAAAACATAGAGAGAGATAGTTGATGATATGGTACAAGGATGTTAAGTGCGTAAGAATTATAGTCGGGATGTTTTTGTAACAAATAAAGTTTAGAGATATAATAAAAGACCTTATTTTCTGCTGCAAAAGATGTGGGTGAAATGCAGTGTATGTGCGTGCACTAAGGATGCACTAACTATGCAGAAATATCAATAGAAGCCAAAGTAAGACTGGGCAGGATCCAATGACAAAAATATTATATAGAGGTATGCATATGCTTTCTCTTGTAATTTTTGTTTGTGGTTATGGGACTTTCTTATGTGGTTATGGCATGTTTGAAATTGAGAATGTACCAACATTGATATACATTTAGATCCAATGTCCTTATATGGGCAACGCTCCGCCCATTTATATCTATTTATTTATCAATCTATTTTTTTTTAAAGAAATAACAATACAAATGACTTGAGTCTCAAAATTGGAGAGAAAAAAAATCGAAAAAGTGTCACTATATTTCGGCACAAACCTTCATCAGATGACTGAGGGAAGTTCCCCTGAGAAAACTAGAACACACAAACTATCGTGAACGTGTTACACATTTTACAAGCACTTTTAAGTTGCTAAACTTCCGAAGCATGTATCGACGGGCGTCCTACTGACATCAACATGTTATCCGTTCACCTATCATATAAGACACAACGTAGCAAGTAATGAACAAAACATAATCACAAGTAATAAATAATATGAAACAAACCATCAAAGCCGCTGATAGCTCTGTCGGATGCAAAGTCGCTCGTATGCCAAGCAAACTTAAGAACACTATCAATGAATACCGTATACAATGCAGTTTGATCATAAGCAAATTTAAATACACCGGTGCGAATGCAGGATAAACTACACTTGGAGGTCCATGTTACGTCAGTGTCAGACTGCTTACTAGCTCAAAAGCGGCAAGCTCGCTACATTTTTATTCATGACAGGTTTGAAGTCTCGAATAAACATGGTTTCCTTTACTTTACGGTCAACATGGCCGTGGCACTTACATACTATTTTCCCCGTTATCGGAACTTCAGGAATGACATCATAACTGTGCTGGGATTGAAAGTGAAGCCCGACAGGGTTGTCGATGTCATTCCTGAACGCAGCGCGGCGGTGGTCAAAGAACCTTTCTCTGACATTTGTATGCATTCCCCACGTATGTGGCTGGGCAAAGGTTGACATTGGGCAAACAAGACAACACAAACCGGACCGAACATATATAACTTTGCTGTTTGTTGACGATTAACTTTGCAGGGAGGTCGAACGGATAGTACGCGTCAGCGTCCTTCCTTGTATAGTTTCATGGGTCAACAAGGGCCAAGGGGTCACTTAAACAAACGACAACTCACCAGGACCGACCTACGAGTACCAACTTGTCCCATCAAACGTGGTGTATGTATTCCCTGCAAGTCCGGATTTATCAAACGTGTGCGACCAACAACGCAGTTTATCAAGTCAGCTGCAACCTTTGTCCAGCCACATACGTGGGGGAATGCATACACCCCGTCAGAGAAAGGTTCTTTGACCACCGCCGCGCTGCGTTCAGGAAGGACATCAACAACCCTGTTTGGCTTCGCTTTCAATCCCAGCACGGTTATGTCATTCCTGAAGTTCCGATAACGGGGAAAATATTATGTAAGTGCCACGGCCAAGTTGAACGTAAAGTAAAGGCAACCATGCTTATTCGAGACTTCAAACCTGTCATAAACAGAAATGTAGCGAGCTTGCCGCTTTTGAGCTAGTTAAGCAGCCTGGCACTGACGTAACATGGACCTCTAAGTGTAGTTTATCCTGAATTCGCACCGGTGTATTTAAATTTGCTTATGATCAAAATGTATTGTATACTGTATTAGAGATATACAAAATACCTTATTTTCTGCTGCAAAAGATGTGGGTGAAATGCAGTGTATGTGCGTGCATTAATAGTCTTCTTAACCCGCGCCCCGCTGGGGGGGGGGGGGGGGGGGTCTTCCCCCCTCACGGATTTTCCCAATAACTTGAAAACTATTATAGATATCGTCGCTGAAACTTCAGTACCTTGCGCTACATCAATTCTACGTCTTCTCGCCAAATTTCAGTGAAATTGATGCAGTTGCAGTACTTTGGGAGATAATTAATGAAGTTTCCTTCACTTTGCACCAAAACTCGATTGTCTACGATTTTTCAAACATTTAACTTTTTCCACCAAAAATGGCATGATATGACGTCATTAAGACGTCAACATTTTAAAGACATTAAGAAGACTTAATGACGTCATGTCATGACATTTTTTTTGGGTGGAAAACGATACGTGTTTGACAATTCGTAGAAAATAAAGTTTTGATGCTTTAATATAAAAAAAACGTCAAAAGAAAGGAAATGACATTCTCTTCCAAATAGCTATCTCGGAATTTCGACATTTTCGATTTTTACCCCCAAAATACAAAAACTACAAAATAAAAAAAGAAGTTTAAAAAAAGAATTCCACAAAATCATTTAACTTTTAAAACAAAAATAAATCATAAAAAAATCAATCATTTAACTTTTTAAAAAAAAACTTTAACTTAACACTTTAACTTCAAACTTTACTTAAAATTTTAACTTAACACTTTAACCTAACACTTTAACTTCAAACTTTAACATAAAACTAACTTAAAACTTTAACTTAAAACTTCTAACTTAAAACTTCCTTTTGACAAGCATCAAGACATAGGGAGATGGTTGATGATATGATACAAGGATGTTAACCCGCGAGTTACTGGGGTATATTTCATAACGCGACTTACTGGGGGGGGGGGCTATTTTTTGCACCCCCCTCGGATCTCCGGAACTACTGGACCGAATGTAAAAATTCAAACGGCATTCGATAGCCCTGGAAAATTTATCGAGGGAAACATAATATTGTTGACCTCGGGGTCACCGATGACGTCATAGGTCAGGTCAAGTACAAAATGTTTGACTGTGTCAAAAGGTCTCGATGGATGGAATTGCCGAGCAAAATTGCGATATTAAGCGCATAAGCTGTCGATAAATCGGTATGATTCGTGTGTCTGACACTTCTAAGTACCTTTCTAAGCTGTTTATGACCTTGGGTCAGGTCAATGTCATCCGAGGTCACGAGGTCAAACTACAGATTACGGTCATTAGGCGTTGTAACACATGTTTATGGGTTTGTTTTTCGTCTAGAACGCGTAAAATGACCTTATAATATTGTTTGTTCCATATAAATAGAAGTAAAAGACAAACATGGAAATGCGTTTTTTTATGCATAGTAATGCTGTGAAAGGTGGTCGATTTGTGTCATTTAAAGGTCATAACTCAGTCATGTTTGAAGATATCGACTTCAAATTTGGTACACATATTCACCGCACACGCCTCGATCACATATATTCCGGTTTTGGGATATTTCTGATTTTTTCTTGAAAATTTTGTAAAAACTATAAAAAATTATTTGGATTTCTCAAAATTTGAATTAAAAAATATAAAATCTGAGATAGCAGTTTGATAGCCCGGTCTATTGTAATTAATTTGATGTAAGACAATTGAGTTTATATCAAACATCGTACCTTTGACAGCGTTTTCCGCAAACCATTATTTTGCAACAAAAACCGAAGAACATGACGTCACTCTGACGTCATTCCCGGTTGACCTATCATAACCTCATATTTTTCCTTTTGCCAACATGTGTAGAATTGATGTGAGAGAAGGTACTGCAAGTTTGGGGACGATAGCGGTGTTCGTTTAGGAGTTATTGCAAAATAACGGGAGGGGGGAAATAGCCCCCCCCCCCCAGTAACTCTCGGGTAAGTGCCTAAGAATAGTTAGGGATGTTTTGTAACCAATAAAGTTGAAAGACAGAATAAAATCCATTATTTTCTGCTGTAAAAGATGTGGGTGAAATGCAGTGTGTGTGTGCACCAAGGGATGCACTAACTATGCACAAATACCAATAGAAGCCAAAGTAAGACTGGGCGGGATCCAATGACAATTATTATATAGAGGTATTTATGTGCTTCCTCTCATAATACAAATATTGTGGTTATGGGACTTCCTTCTGTGGTTATGGCATCTTTGAAAGTGAAAATGTACCAGATTTGATATAAATTTAGATCGAATGTCCTTATGTGGGCATCACTCCGCCCATTTGGATATATTTATTGATCAATCTATTTTGTATCTGCTCCCCGCAGTTTGACCAACTGATATTTGAGTTAACAAGGAGTTCCACTCATAATTAAACAAGCATTTTCTTGTAATTGGGATGGTCAGCAATCAGTAACAGGTGACAGGTGACAGCACTAAGATGAGGTCAGTGAGCTAGGAAGATTGTGGTAAAGCCCAAGGTATGTAAAATATCCCCCAGACAGCGCTTCCAGCATGTCAGACCCCTTCTGGACGACATCAGTCATCGACATCACAGCACCGGAGGCGAAGCTGGCCAACCCGCGAGTGACCAGTTCACCGGGACCGGACGGCACCCATCCGCGACTGCTGGTCCAGCTGGCTGGGTCGTTGGCGGCGCCTATGGTAGTGCTATTCCAGACATCCCTGGACTCTGGAACGCTGCCAGACGAATGGAAAGAAGCCTCCATCACCCCTATCTTTAAGAAGGGCGATAGGCAGCTGCCCTGCAACTACAGACCTATCAGTCTAACGTCCGTACCCTGCAAGGTCCTGGAGGCGTTCATCCGCGATGCATTGATGGACCACATAAAGCAGTTTGGTCATCTCTCCCAGCACCAGCATGGCTTCAGATCCAAAGGGTCCTGCAGTTTGCAGCTGCTGGAGGTGCTTGAATTCTGGAGTGCCTCAGTGGAAGCCGGTGAGCCTGTCGACGCTGTATATCTTGATTATAGGAAGGTGTTCGATTCCGTGCCGCACCAGCGCCTCTTGAGCAAGTGGCAGCGTACGGGATCGGAGAGCGTGTGCTGCGCTGGAACACAGCATTCCTGACCGGACAGGGACAGCGGGTGGTGGTCGGTGACGGCCAGTCGTCCTGGGCGGACGTGACCAGCGGGGTACCACAAGGCTCCGTCCTCGGCCCAGCGCTCTTCGTCGTATTTATAAACGACTTGCCAGACGTGCTGACCGGTGCTGTGAAGATGTTTGCCGACGACACGGAGTTGTACGGAAAGTCATCGACCGACGACAGCGTCAGGGCGATCCGGGCGGACATCGACGCTACTGTGGAGTGGGCCGACCGCTGGAAGCTCCCCTTTAATGAGGGGAAGTGTAAGGTGCTGCACGTCGGCCCTGGAACAGTCAGCACACATACACGATGAGGGATGTCCCACTGGAGAATACTGCGGAGGAACGCGATCTGGGAGTCCACATAGATGCTGAGCTCAAGTTTTGCAAGCAGGTGGCTTCAGCAGCGGCTAAGGGGACATAGATCCTTGCAGTGATTCAGAGGTCGTTCGAGAAACTGGACCAAGATACCTTGCCACAGCTCTACAAGTCGCTGGTGCGTCCTCATCTTGAGTTTGTCAACCTGGCATGTGGCCCGTTCAACTGGGCTGACAAGAGGCTGCTTGAACACGCAGAGGCGCTCCACCTGGATGATCACCCCATCTGACACATGCTGTATCCAGACCGACTCCATCTTCTGAAGCCAGATGATCCAAAGAAAGAGACCAGATGATCATGGTCTTCTAGATCATCATGGGGGGGGGTAGACCTAGACCCAAGAGAGCTTCTTCACCCCAGCAAAGGTGACACAGACAAGAGGACATCCTTGGAAACTAGACAAGGCTATGAGTGTCAAGTCAGAAGTGTGTTCAGCGTCAGAGTAGTAGACGACTGGAACAGCCTGCCAGTCAGTTGTCAGTGTAGAGTTGGTGAACCAGTTCAAGAACAGGATGACGACCACTGGGCGGACTTCCAGTATGCTGTACCATTACAAGACCTGTGACATCCGCTGGCTTCCGGCGGACAAGCACTGAGGCCACCAGGCACCAGGTGGCATTTTTTGGAGACCTCTACGACAGAGAGTGCAGCAAGTTCAGTATATGATCAGAGCTCTGCAAGAGCAGGTCAGTTTGTCAGGCTCTAGGCCTTACAATGTCCCGATCTACGGTATAGTACAGTATGTATCTACATGCAATTTTTGCACTTCACAGTAATATTGGTAAATATAAATAAAATAGCAACATCAGATGGTAAAGATTATGGTACATGTTAACATGTATATGTTGGAATTGTAAAGCGGATGACCCCATAAGGCAATCCAAACAAACGGTTCGTCCTAAATTGTTAACAAGCATATGGCGACTTTGGGAACCCACAGTCCACACAGATGTAACAGACAAACAAATTCGAGTTGCAATATAAGTACATATAAACAAGGTAACGTCACATTCAGAAAGCAAATTATTGGCAAAAAAATAACAGGAAAAGTCAGAAAAACAGGAGAAAGTACCTGACGGTGTACGAACACGGGCGTAAGGGAGTACCCGGTAGTATTCATATCACATGGGGAGAGTCTGTATATAAATTCCAAAATTATTTATAATGTTGTGTATGACGTCATTTTAAGCAAAGTCAGTCCAATGATTGGCGATTCAGCTTTTATTACGTCATATTTCTGCTTTTATTAGCAAACTGTTCAGCCGACGGTGAAAGATTTGCGTCACATTTGTCAAGGATGCTGTTCCTCCTCTAAATCACTGCACAAATTTATAATCTCTTAAATGTAAACTTTTCAGCTACTCAACCAGATTAAATTAAATAAATTATAAATAATAAGTAGTTGTATAAGTTTCAAATTTACTGATTGTGAAATTTAACCTTTAATACACTGTTGATTGGGACAAAATATTGTTATCCTCATTTAATGAAGGTAGCTAAACCAGCGCATCAAATACAAAATAAAGCGGCATTCCTCGCTGTGGTCCGCACAATTTTGAAAAGTAAATATCAAAAATTGTGTATTTTGGCAATATTTTTAGCATCCATTTGGAAATGTAAAGTAGTAAAAAGTACCTCTTGCCCAAATAAACGATTCAAGTTCAAGAAGCCCTGCTAATGTGCTTTAATTTATCTGCATATCAATATCGGCTCTTTGGTACCATGGAACCCTTGACATAAATGTATACGAAGTGGTACAATCATTGTGGTGGCATTGCAAGAGTGGCTCAGTTTCATTAAACAAAATGTTTAGGTAGATGGCTCTAAGGCAAGGCTAAGAAAACTCTGAAAGCAAAATTAGAAACATTGAATTATGCATGAAAATTAAGCCTGAATTTTGGGTGATGCACCTTGACCTCCCAGCTCATGTATGCTGAATCCACTAGCCTTTATCAAATCATATTGCCTTAAGTTGGTGATCAAATGATTTTTTTATTAAAAAAAAGTCTTAATAAAAAACTGTCCCTTCCTTAAGTGCAGCGGTGATGGCTAACTCATATTTTATGTGCTGCACAATGTCAATGTGGTGAATAAGCTTCCCGGGCGGCAGGCAGCTTATTTCCATGTGTTGCCCCTGGTGTTATAGTTAACCAGTGTGGCACAGGTGTGCCATGCTGGTTAACTGCCTATCTCAATATCTTGTCTAATGTCTGGTTTTCAGTTTGCATTGGCATGGTATGCTGCTTTGTTTTATATGTTTATTTGTAGTATTGCCAACAGATAAAACACCACTTATAGGCAAAGTCAGCACATAAATGACTTATTGAAATCTGGTTGAACTATTCACACCTTTTCCCAGTGCTAGTGGACCTTTCTATAGACCTGACAGGGATTGGCTAACCCTCTTGACCCAAGCCTGGAGTGGTGAAGCTATAGTGGATGAAACATCCACAATAGCTGTAGACCAGTTTTCTTCCACTGGAGTGGCATTTCTGCCTTTGGATGTCAAGGGACTAGTTGACTTGGACCCTATCTGATCCATGGACCCATCTACTTTTCAGCTATGGTAGAACTTTTCTCCTCCCTGTAGTTGTGATGATCCTCCATGCATTCCAGGTGGAGGTGAGCAATGGATGATTCTGATTGGGACAGTGAGCCGGAAGAGCTGCCACCACCAAAACCACAGCCAACGGTGACAAAGAAGCCAAATGGTCAGCACTAAGTCACTATTCTATATTCTATTCATATTTTGCCTCTTTATATTGGCTGTTTAGTATCTGCTAGCAAGGTGCCAATTTATATACTTTTGGGGTGCCCCCCTCCCCCCAATGGTGCTCTCACTCCCCCCCCAATGATGTGCTCTCGCCCCCTCCCCCCCAATACTTCCTGCTCTTAGATTACATATAGATACTCTTAGATATACTCCTACTCTTAGATATAGGTACAGGCATAGGTGTCAATTTATATACTTTTGGAGTGGCCCTCGCCCCCCCCCCCCTATTGAGTTCGACCCCCAAAAGGTGCTCTCGCCCCCCCCATGTTTTCTGGCCACTGGCGTATCCAAGGAGCCTGAAGGGCCACCGTCTCATATTGCCTGAAGTCGGCCAAAACATGGCACATTTCCTAATTTAAATGCATTTAAATGCAAATCTACGCAATTTGTACAAAGGGAAGTTTGTTTTAAATCACCTATTCATGCATGAAAAAGCGAAATCCGATTATTTTTAGAATTGTTGACTTTGGGCTTTGACCCCTCCAAAGCAGCTTCTTTGCTGTTTGGATAACGAAAGCAATTATTCACGCCGATGCGTAGAACCTTTGCCAAGGCTGGGAGGGCCCCATGCAGACCTGAGCTGGCCGTTTACCACTTTGAGAGGACCCTCAATCGATCTAAAAGGGCATTTTTCCGGCCTGAGAGCTTTACGTCGGTAAGAGAGAAACAATGAACATCCGCTTCTTTGAGAGGATCATCGATCGACCTGAGAGGGCCATCGTCCGGTCTGAGAGGCCCCTTGCCAGGTGTGGAAAGGCTTTACCTATATGCTAGTCTGAAAGGGTCCTTACGAGGCCTGAAAGAAGGGGTCTGAGAGGGCTTTTGCAATACCTGAGAATTCCCTAGGCTTATCCAAGAGGGCCATTGTCAGGCCCGAGAGGGCCCTGCGCCAGTTTGAGATTCTGAGTTTCTCAGCCATTCTGAAAGACATTGGTCGGTCGGCGGCTCGGCCAACATTTTGGTTTGAGGCGCTGTCCGACATAAGGCCAAAACTTGTGTGGCTTTATTTTGCGTTAAGAACTGATTAAAAACCAAATGGTTGTACCTGTTCCAGGGGCGTAGCTTCTCCAGACAAGTTGGGGGGGGGGGGGGGGGGGCTGAGCTGAGAAAAATCGCTTAAAGTACCATCAAAATCCACACAAATACAGATTTCTCCCCAGATTTGACCCACTTTCTCGTCCAAGTTGGGGGGAGGGGGGGGGGGCTGAAGCCCCTCAACTGAATAGGAAACTACACCCCTGACCTGTCCCTTACATTTTCTTTTACAATCATGAAATGTGTTATTTTTGGCCGATTTCAGTTGTTTTGGTAAAACTGTGGCGTTGATGTAGGCCCCCTTGGACCCGTCCCTGTCCCCCCCCCCCTCCCGAATCATTTGTAAAAATCGACACCGCTGTCTGCTAGATGTGTTACTTTATTGCAAACTGTAGATATATTCCTATTTTCTTAATTGCTACACCATTTTTCCGCACACATTTTTGAGATATTGACTAGTTTGTAGGATATAGTATCTCAATGTTAGCTTGATAGATGTCGTTCAACATTTCAAAAATTTGTGCAACCAGGGTTTTGTAATCATTGTCACATGTGCATACAGTGTCACAAGAACATGCCTTAACTGTATATCACATTTGCTGTGTGTACTTGTGTCACATCCCGTTCCATGAATTGTTCCAGGCACCCTCCAGCACCAGCAGGGTGACAGCAGGAGGGAGGAGACACCTCACGAGGAGCGGAGGGACGGTCGACGCCCGAAAGACGCTCACCGTGCCGCTGGCCGGGCCGACTCGGGCCAGGTATCGGCGGGGGACGGCGGTGCGGCGCCTCCTCCTGTGTCGCCCAGAGGCAGCAGCCACCGCCAGCCGAAACCCAAACAGCGCCACCAGGAGCCGCGTCAGAAGCAGACTGAGCGAGAGCAGCAGGAGGAACAGCCGCCCTTCAATTTCAGGTATGGCCTGCTAGTGCTGCTATTCTGGGGAAATATGGGAAATTATTCCCATCTTAATGGAAACTGTATTTGGCATGTTCATAGTGTTTTGTGGCCGATTGTCATGCTCTAGTTATATAATCGTTTGTCACGTAATTAGGATGCACTATCGATACTACGCTATCATGGATCTGTATCGTCACTCGTATCGATCTCAACTGCAAGAATACTAAAATACTCTGCTTATTTGCTAGCTTGTCTCACTCACTGCTGTCTCCGTAGTCCGTGTTCTGTTACCTTCTGTGACCGACACTGTCCTTACCATCTGCCAGAGGGGGGCGTCTCGTCAGAAGCCGCGGCCGTAGTGCGTGTTCTGTTACCTTCTGTGACCGACTCTGTTCTTATCATCGCTGCCATCAGATCGGAGGCTGATGACGGCCATAGGGGGGCGTCTCGTCAGAAGCCGCGGTGTGTTCTGTTACCTTCTGTGACCGACTCTGTTCTTATCATCGCTGCCATCAGATCGGAGGCTGATGACGGCCAGAGGGGGGCGTCTCGTCAGAAGCCGCGGTGTGTTCTGTTACCTTCTGTGACCGACTCTGTTCTTATCATCGCTGCCATCAGATCGGAGGCTGATGACGGCCAGAGGGGGCCGGCTCGTCAGAAGCCGCGGCCGCCGGGCCGCCAGCAGCGCTCAGAGTACACCGTGCCTGCGGGGCAGGCCGCCGCTCCAGCCCCGGTCCCGGCTGGCGCAGGTAGGTGGAAGTGCCGGACGCGACCGATAGTTACGCACAGACGGGTCCGGAGATGATCAAGGGGTGTGATCTTGCGACCGCGTTACATGGACCTGCTTATGTTGCAAGATGTTCGTGTATGCGGGTTTCGGCAATGCCGATACTTTGAGGTGGTGATATGGTAGTGAAGATCGAGGTTGATGAAACATATGCTGTATGTATGTTTCAGAAGAATATTTAAATCAGTATGTTGTGCTTATGGTGACAGTGACCACTGGCCTATGGTCTGCATTTTACTGCCACTCCCTGATGATTGGTGGTGGCTGATTGGCGGTGCTCAGACCGCGATCCGGAGCACATTCCTGCCGCGGTCCTGCGGCCGGATCCTGGCCTGACTCCTGCGGCGGTCCTGCGGGACCCTGGCCTGACTCCTGCGGCGGTCCTGCGGGACCCTGGCCTGACCCCTGCGGCGGTCCTGCGGCCGGATCCTGGCCTGATTCCTGCGGCGGTCCTGCGGGACCCTGGCCTGACTCCTGCGGCGGTCCTGCGGGACCCTGGCCTGACTCCTGCGGCGGTACTGTCGCCGAGTCCCCGTCCCCGCTCCGCCCAGGCGCTGCCGCTACTTCACACTGAGGACTCCACTGCCCTGCAGTCCGCTGCCAGCCAGGGTCAGCTGCAGTCGAACTATAATCCGAATTTATACCCAATATAAATACACGACGCTGTACGGTTTGGTGTCACTTATGATGCGTAAAGAATATGCAGCATTATTTTGTATCGTGGATTTAACGTTAAAGCCCGCATTTCGAGTGTGTTTTTCTCATCTCTATTACTGATATCTTGAGATTTCATCGTGACAACCACGGACTGATAAAAATGTTTGTCATCGGTATCAAAAGCTGTTGATTGATTCGAAAATTACATTTGTTTTATTATCATCTGATTTGCTGACAGTCGAATTGTTCTACGACTCATATATAAATATATCAGTAGTGTTTGTGTTTGGAAACAATTTGAGTTAACAGCTCATCTAAGATATTCAATTAACCTTCGGCTGGTTAATTTTCCATTTTTGATCGAAACGTCCTAATCTAATCACTCACTTTACCGACTGGTGTCGTGTTTTCAGACAGTTTCTGGAGAAGGCACAGAGTGATTCGAGATCCCGTGCCCTTCCTCGGACGTGCGATCCCGCCGATCCTGCCTCCGATCCCTCCCACTCTCGGATCCGACTGTGCGTAATCGCTGATTTGTTGACTGTCACGGACAGAACACAAATACATCACAAATGTGGGAAAACACGTCAACACGCAGTTTCATGCATAGTCTGTTCTGTTTCGTGTCGTCCTTGGTGCTAGCCAAAATATCAGCACCGGATCTGTTCACACTTCACACCACCCCGTAACCCATCTTCCCGACAGACGGCATTTCTCTAAAGCCGCTCAGTTCGCCCGGCGTCGTCCGGCACAGCTCACCTACTCTGGACCACACGACCTCAGCGGTCCTGGAGCCTCCGTCCAGCGGCGGACCACTGGTCCCGCTGGACGGACCACGGTCCGGCTCAGAGAAGAGCTCTCCGGTGGAGGAGACGGAGACGGTGGCCCTCGCTGTGGCGGTCTCCAGCTACCAGTTCTCTCAGCCGGATTTGAGGTGGGTTAAATGCGCGTGATATGTCGCTCTGCATGGGATAGATTTGCAGTCATACGCTTCATGCGGGATACTTTTTGCAATCATTGCCATGACATAATGTATGCATTCAGCCCAGATGTGGGAAATGTGACTGGGCGCCAAGTGACCATAAGTAGTCGGTGCGCCCAAAAACCCCAATCATCATCATGAGAAATGTGACGACATTGTAGGGTAATCTGTTATCTGAGAAAGTATATGCCTGTGTACCCGACTCTGCGCCGTTGAATGACGGTTATACTTTTGGTTGTACATTCTGATAGTTTTAGAGACCGTCAGCTGACTCGCTGTTTATGACGTCACCAGGGTACTGAGGTCCGGAGACCAGAACCCGTCCCAGCTCCTGGGTCGGTACGGCAAGCTGTCTCACCGTCAGTTGACTCGCTGTTTATGACGTCACCAGGGTACTGAGGTCCGGAGACCAGAACCCGTCCCAGCTCCTGGGTCGGTACGGCAAGCTGTCTCACCGTCAGTTGACTCTCTGTTTATGACGTCACCAGGGTACTGAGGTCCGGAGACCAGAACCCGTCCCAGCTCCTGGGTCGGTACGGCAAGCTGTCTCACCGTCAGTTGACTCGCTGTTTATGACGTCACCAGGGTACTGAGGTCCGGAGACCAGAACCCGTCCCAGCTCCTGGGTCGGTACGGCAAGCTGTCTCACTGTCAGTTGACTCACTGTTTATGACGTCACCAGGGTACTGAGGTCCGGAGACCAGAACCCGTCTCAGCTCCTGGGTCGGTACGGCAAGCTGTCTCACCGTCAGCTGATGAAGATGTGGTCGGAAGTGCTGTGGGTCGCCTCGGTACCCATCCTTCTGATCACCACGTTCTGCTTTGCCCTCATGAGGTGAGTTATCCTTTTTGGCTGTTTAGGCGATCGCAATAAAGCAAATAGACAGGGCTACGGTAAATATGATTTGTTCAATAAGCGTTTGCCGCGAGGCATGTTTGTTTCCTTATTATTCGGGTAAAAATATGTATATTCTAAGTTAATATATTGTGAGAGGATGCTGAAATTTAAGCTATACCTATGGAACACAACTGACCGTTCTGATATGTGACGTGTGTCCCGGCTGGTGGTGGCAGATGTCTGCTGGAGGCGGTGGTGCGGCTGGTGACGCTGGGCCCGCTCCACCTCCTGTGACATGTGTCCCGGTTGGCGGTCACAGATGTCTGCTGGAGGCGGTGGTGCGGCTGGTGACGCTGGGCCCGCTCCACCTCCTGTGACATGTGTCCCGGTTGGCGGTCACAGATGTCTGCTGGAGGCGGTGGTGCGGCCGGTAACGCTGGGCCCCCTCCACCTCCTGTGACGTGTGTCCCGGTTGGCGGTCACATATATCTGCTGGAGGCGGTGGTGCGGCCGGTAACGCTGGGCCCGCTCCACCTCCTGTGACATGTGTCCCGGTTGGCGGTCACAGATGTCTGCTGGAGGCGGTGGTGCGGCCGGTGACGCTGGGCCCGCTCCAGCTGCTCGGTGACCACCTGCTGAAGCCGGCCGCAGTCACCCTGCACGACGCCATCCTGCTGCCGGCCGCCACACTGCTGGCCAACGCCCTCAGCGCGCTGGCACTGGTCGGCCGCCCGCTGGGCGAGACGCTGGACGCGCTGGTCCGGCCGCTGGCCACGCTGCTGGCCAGCTGCCGGCCGATACAGGTCAGCTACGGGGCTCAACAGCCGCAACAGCAGTGCAGGGCGGACGGGGCCCATCAGGTGTAAGTTATCGAGCCGCTGCCAGGTGAATCACAGCTACCCATTAAAATCATATTCCATGAAAATTTACATGGAATCAAATCTCTATTATATACCAACGGGGAATATACGCATTTCCCATGTTTAATGAAGAGATACGAAAAGAGCTTGCAGCCTCATCTGTCGGCAGTTTGGTAAGTCCTAAGCCCGTACCTCTCGCTAGATGTCGCAGTGTTCGCGGCATTGACCACAGCAAATTGCCCGTGATGCACCGTGCGGGCCGGATAATCGGTAATTCGCCTGCGATTGGCCATGGTCACAGCACATATGGGTCAGTTATTTTCCTTTGCCAGTGACCTTGTGACGTAACTCCGTCCGTGTTTTGCACCCACACTCCTCGTGCATACCAATGTGCGTAAATCGGGAGCTGTGATAGAGCGATGCAGTCTGCAGGCGGGTACTGGGCCAGGGACGGACGGGGGGTCAGCCGAGTCACGGCTAATCGAGTTGGTGAGGAGTTCCGGTGGTCACGATCTGCCATGAGTTTCCTCGAGTTACCTCGAGAGGCTCGATCGAGTGGCGACCAATGTTCGCTAACTATCGCGTGATGCTCCGGCAGACTCACAGCCAGGCCTTGTGGTGGCTGTCGGCTTCCCATTACATAGCATTACTCACTCACAACTCAAATAACCTGGAGAATACCGTGTGTGTGTTGTCGGTGTCTTGGCATCGGAAGCTCCGATGACCTCGGTTGCGTTGGACTGACGGTTTCACGTTTGCTGTAGGGTGCGACTTTGACGTGACTTTGACGTGACTTGCTCACACTCGCACCCAGACGAGTTGTGTGTCATGACTGATGTGCCGATACATTATGCATTCATGTTTGCCAAAACATGCTCCTCTCCTCGTGGAGTTGACCTTCCGGGCGCCAGAGTGCACGTGCTCGTGGCCCGTTATGGGTCTGAAGGGGCCCTTCAGGCCCATAACGGGCCACGATCGTGGTGTTGTTCGTGGTGATCGACCCTGGCACACCCTGGCACAATGCTCACCGGGCAAAGGGTACAGCAGAAGTGATCCTTGGGTGCATTTATGTAAGGTATTGCATACTGTTGCCTTCACTATTGGCTGCCATTGGTTTAGTGATTTCAGAAACCCTGTCTGTGTCGACGTTAGCCATAGTCGGGCTTTCAAGCTAATATCTCTCAGACCATGTCTAGTCATAATTGAGCTTTCAAGCTAAGATCTCAGAGACCCTGTCTAGTCATATGTGAGATTTCGAGATATGTGAACTGCTGACCATCATGTTGACGCCAATGCAGAATCCGTCCAAGCGTTTCCCCTTGTTTCCGTGATGGTGTTCCAGATCGGCTCGTGACATAATTTGGCATGTGAGCCAACTTAATTGTGCTATACTAAATAGCTCGCCTGTCGAACACGTTCTGTAACTGTGGTCTAGTCATTTTGTTCTAGTCTCGTCCGCCATAGATCGTATAATTATCCCGTTAAATCATATTTGGGTGATATCATGATTCGTTACACTGCACTTGTGTCCCGCTCGTATGTTCTAATATGCGAGAACAGCTATTTTGATAAACATAATTGACGAGCTCGCGAGCTACATATTCGTGGTATGTAAATAATATTCTCCAACTTTTAACTGAACCGTAACCTGTATGCCTCCTCCTAACGGCTGTCTATGCAAATCAAAGCGCCTGTGCCTAACGGTGAGAGTGACATTTGTGCCTTCGACACGGGCCTGCAAGTGTTTTCTGTCGTGAAATGGAATGCACTCACATAATAGGTTTGCGTTGTTGTGCGTTTTGCGGTGTGGCTCGGATTACTGTTGTGTCTCGGGCACTGCTTTGTATCGTGCCCCGTTCGGAGCTGGGAGAGTAATACAGTTCCTCTCCTCAGCACCCGACTAACGCCGATTGTATCGGCCTGTGTTTCCGACTCTCCAGCAACTAGGCTGACCTTCCGCGGCATATGTGACACCACACCACTGTACGGCCCGGCTTCCTGACCCCACCCCCTTCCCCCCCCCCCCCACCCCCTTCCCCCCACCCTTGGCCGCCAGAAATAGTATCGCTTATCATCACGTACATTTCTGTACATCCAGGCCCCTGTCACCCGCCCCTGGCCCTGGGCTCCAGCCGCGACGGGTGTGTCATGTGTCATGTGTCGACACAGTATGTATACACAGCAGACCGGGTGTGTCCACTCGGGGCGTCTCCTACACTGGGAGCGGACACGCCCGCTGCAGCAGTGTGTGAGTTTCTGCTGCTCCATCTGCTCTCAGTGTAGAGTGCGCGGAGAGGGCACGCCCTGGCATACGTCATAGTGATACCCATAGCGAATGCCGACCTCGCCGCTGGGGTGCTGGCCAGTGGTCACTATCTCCGTCCCGCGGGTGGCGGCGGTGGCGGCGAAACGGGGATGTCGCCATCTTGTGTGGGTATCTGGTGTCGATGGTTGCAGTGGTTCCTCGCCGGCGTGTTTGTGCCGTGTACCGCGTGTTGCTGCACCCTGTTGTCTAGACTGTGTTCTCACACGGGATACCGTGTGATCTCATAGGCGGAAAATACATGGCAATGGAATGCGATAACAGTGTCTGACTTGGAACACCTACTGGAGTTCTTGGGCTAAGCCGAAGATGATTGGTAAGTGCGTCATGCTTTATCGACTTTCGGCGTGGGCGTAATATTATCCGCATGCAGTTTATAAGCAGACATAGTGATGGGGATATCTATGAGAAGAAGAAAAAATATAAAGGATTGGAGGCCATTTGTTCTGACTTCATCCGTTTGATTTGTGCAAGGTTATGGCCGCTCAGCTCCTGATTGGATGGATTAATTAAGAATGGTGGCGATGCGATGCAGCGATATAAAAGCCATTAAATAGCAATGAACATTATCATCGGACTATGAAGGTCTTCGGGCATTCCGATAGGCATAACGAATCTTTAATCTGGTGATACCGATGGCAGATTCAGAGAGAGGGGCCATGGGTCATGGCCCTTCCCTTGGGCCTCGAAAGGGCCCTATCCGTCCCTTGAGCCTCGAAAGGACCCTACCTTCCCTCGAGCCTCGAAAGGACCCTATCCGTTCCTTGAGCCTCGAAAGGACCCTATCCTTCCCTTGAGCCTCGAAAGGACCCTATCCTTCCCTTGAGCCTCGAAAGGACCCTATCCTTCCCTTGAGCCTCGAAAGGACCCTATCCTTCCCTTGAGCCTCGAGAGGACCCTATCCTTCCCTTGAGCCTTGAAAGGACCCTATCCTTCCCTTGAGCCTTGAAAAGACCCTATCCTTCCCTTGAGCCTCGAAAGGACACTATCCTTCCCTTGAGCCTCGAAAGGACACTATCCTTCCCTTGAGCCTCGAAAGGGCCCTATCCTTCCCTTGAGCCTCGAAAGGACCTTATCCTTCCCTTGAGCCTCGAAAGGACACTATCCTTCCCTTGAGCCTCGAAAGAGCCTATAGCAGAGAGGGCCTATTATGGCACGAAACGTTTTATTCTGGTCCTTAATAGGCCCATTTCGGCCTTTAGAGGGCCCATTTTAGCATTTTAAGGGGACCATTCTGACCTACAGGGGACTTAATCTCGCCAACAGAGGGCCCGCTTTGGCCCAATGAAGACCTATCTTGGGTAGAGCTAACTAAGGTGGGGCTAACTAAGGTCGGGCTAACTAAGGTAGGGCTAACTAAGGTCGGGCTAACTAAGGTAGGGCTAACTAAGGTAGGGATAACTAAGGTCGGGCTAACTAAGGTAGGGCTAACTAAGGTAGGGCTAACTAAGGTCGGGCTAACTAAGGTAGGGCTAACTAAGGCCGGGCTAACTAAGGTAGGGCTAACTAAGGTCGGGCTAACTAAGGTAAGGTCGGGCTAACTAAGGTAGGGCTAACTACGGTCGGGCTAACTAAGGTCGGGCTAACTAAGGTCGGGCTAACTAAGGTAGGTCTAACTAAGGTCGGGCTAACTAAGGTCGGGGCTTGCTCACCCGAGTCTGAAGGGCCACTATTGCTGCGTCGCGACCCCATGACAGAATCCTGGATACGCCACTGACCGATGCCTGATGAATATGCTGAATCCTTGCAGAGTGCAGGATGTTACTGAGGAATTTTCGTATGAAGTCATCTGCTAACATCAAACGTCCATTATCCTCGTCTTCCCTCGTCATCCGCCTTTTTGTTTGACAGCACCTGTAGCTCAGCCGTGAGCACGCTGGGGTTCAAAACTCCTCCGGCCTGGGTCGCTGGGCTCGAGACGCGTCGGCGATTGCTATGTTTCCGTTTCTGTATCGTCGGCGGCTGGTGGCAGTGGTCTCATAAACCCATTACAATTCCCATGGAATAAGTCGGACCAAACTTTTTTCAAAAATCCAGCGTGCATCCATGAACGGTACTGAGACCGGTCACGTGACTTATGCCGCCTCTCGCCCATTCACTGTCGTCCGTGCCGGCCCCGTGTCCCAACCAACCGCCCTGCGCGGTGTCTGCTAATTGTAACGTAATTACTGGCCAACGCACGTCAGCGTAGGGCAGCGGGCGGCGACTTTCTCCTGGAGAGGGCCGGCAGGCGGCTGACCTTGTGACCTCGCGCAGCGTACAGTGCGTTTCCGGGAGGCAGCGGACGTGCCCGGGCGGGGGCGGTGTGATTGTGTACCGCCCCCGCCCCCGCCCCCGCCCCCGCCCCCATCCCCGCACAGTGCGCGGCCAGGCTCGTGGATCGGTCAGTGTTGTGAGATGAGGACTTTCCGGATGGACGCTGTCTGATGGGATGGGCAGATGTGAGAGCGAATTGGACACGTAGCGCCAGCCATTCATTCATCGCTAGGCATGTTGAAGGCCCTGCACTGGGGTAATTGACAGTTACCAACCTTAATGGGTCCGGAGGTGTTGGGAACGAGTCGCTTCATTCACCTGCACCAGTTCTTGTCATTTGATTTCGCAATGTCAATTAGAAATGGCAACCAGCAGCTTTTGAGCCGCTCCTTCAGGTGCCTTGATGGCACCATTTTATCAGTTGAGCGTCATTTGGGTTTCACCTGTCCCGGTAGTCTGAAGATTGTGATACGTATTTTGATTGGAGGAAACCAGAGGTTAATGATGAAAGGCGACTAAGGTTAACTCTGGCGTCGTGAGAGCTTCCGATTGTTTTCATTTTTATCTCGGCGGAATATCGAAGGCAGTGAAGTCGGACAGTGAAGAAAGCGGAAAATGGGAAGCGGAGCGCTGCAATAATCAGATATGATCGGGAACTGGGCGGCTGCGTAATATCTGCACAGTGCACACAGGAGCACAGGGGAAATTTAGACTCGTGGCGTGACTGCATAGGCGTAGGAACGGGGGGGGGGCATGACCCCTCACTTCTCGGCCATTTTTGGGGCTAAAATCTTTATTTTTGCTTGGTGAGAAAAGTGGTTGATGGTAAAAGGTTCGTCAAGACGAGAACAGCCCAAAACTGCAAAGAAATCTTCCATAGGGGGGGGGGGGCGGGGGTACTCTCAAAACGAGATCACAGTTTCACTCCCCCCCCACACTTTTCGTGACGTTCCTACGTTCCTGCGTGACTGTGCACAATGGCTACTGACAGTAGCATTCTGATGCTCTAATCTGTTCATCGATACTGCTCTACGATACTGCTCTACCCGGTCTACTGCTCCCTGCATGAGAGAAACGTTTGGTATCTTTCTAGTAGAGGTTGATTTTCCATTGTGTCCACAGTGCAGGAATATTTTTATATTTGCACTCCGCTGAGATGAAAAGATAAAAAAGGTTTAATGCACGTTCAACGATAAAGTGAAATAATGTGTTATCTTTGCATCCCTCTGAGATGCAAGATAATCACGTCGTTTGGTATCTTTCGAACTCATCACTTGAGTTCCGACGAAAAATCAAGTAAGATGTTTTCAGTGTCGGCCTTAATGTATTTGCCTCTTGTACTGCCCGGTATTTGCTACGTTGCAAGGCCGTATAAGAGTTCACGTTGTTCTTTTTGAACATGCTGAACTAGCTTAGTGTTAAGCCGATATGACTGATATTGAACATTACATAGACAGTGGGCGCAATGTAAACACCAAGAAGAAGAAAAAATGAGCTGTGCATCGGGCTCTTCAAAGATTATCTGAACCAGCAGTTTGTTCTTCTTCCACCTGAAGACCAGGAATTGGAGGAGCTGAATCAACATCTTTTCCGCTTTCTGATACACTTGAAGAGAAAAGATGGTACAGATTATGAGCCAGTGACTGTCAGAAATATAATAGGCAGTATTGCAAGATATCTCAAAGAAAATAAATATGTGAACACCCTAGAGCATATAGCTTCAGGGACCTGCGCGAGGTACTGAAACTAACAATGAAGGAGTGGAAAGAAAAGGGGCTGGGAAATAGGTCGCGTAAGGCTTCAGCTTTAACCCGCGCCCTGGTAGGGGGGGGGGGTCATTTTGACCCTCCCCCTGCATTTTTTTTTAGCATAGCAGGAAAACGGCGGCACGGAGCTCCGCCGAATTTTGCATAGCTATTTGGGCATCAATTACCCACACTTTGTTAAAAATTTACCCCAGGTCATGTCAGGTCACCAGGTCACTTGAAGTGACCTTACCTCCTACAACGTTTGTGATCGTGCCAAAGCTACAGTTTTTGTCGGAAAGATTTGAAACTTGCAGGATATCATATCATGAGTACCTCCAACTCGTATATCTCGGATTTTTTTTTATATCGGTAACCTAAGGTCAGGTAGATTTTCTGACCTCCCCATTATAAGTGAGCGGAAAAATATACAAATGCTTACTATTCAACGAATCTGCATGGTATCAGGTCAATTATTTCAGAATCATGTTATTTTAGCTCATTATTGATGACCCAGGTGCAATTGCTGCTCAGTGACCCCTGCAAGGTCATATGAGGTCATCTGAGGTCATCATCAATGTTTTGCTAATCACTATTGGTATAATAAATATAGAGACTAGTGGATGCATCACTGTATTTGTCTCGGCAAGCCGCGTCGCCCTTTATGCAACATGACTTACTTGGGTCACCGAATGACCTTGACCTGAGGTCAATTTGGTTAATTTGACCTAACTAGGTCACAAGTAATATGTTACGATGCGCCTTGATGAGATAAACACGACGGTGGCAACAGGATTGTTCTATCTTTATTTAATAAAAGTTATTTGCGAAAACCAGTTTTGCCAACATCAGACTTTTTGACCTTTCATGACCTATGGAGCCTTAAGTATTGACCTGAGGTCAAATTTGAGGTTACGATGTCGATTTAAAATGTCAATGTCTTGCTATTGCTTTCTTCCGTTTGCTTCTAGCTATCATAGTTTTCGAGATATTTGGGAATGTTTGAAGCCGATGCCCAAAAACTGGGAAATTTTGACCTTTGATGACCTCTGGTGACCTCAATGTTCACCTGAGGAAAAAACACCTGAAGTAACTTCGAATGTCCATGTCGAGAGCTTTCGAACGCTCTTTTGCGCGTCTTTCTAGTACCTTTAGTTTTCGAGTTACGGGGGGAGGGGTCATCCCCCCCCCCACCCCCACCATGGCGAAGTTGTCTCAGAGGCCCACCAGGACGCGGGTTAACAAAAGAAGCATTTGGAAGCCTGTGGGAGAGCGGTGTTTTTACTCCCGCCACACCACTGGGACTCCTGTGGTTCTTGTTCTACATGTCACTGAACTTCGGAATGCGCAGCTTTTCGCAGATTGAAGGAGCTTTTCAGTTCAGTCGCGCTGGATACTCCAGATGTTGAGTGAGACTGTAGCTACCTGTCCTGCTATGTCAACGTGTTGGATGTTTCCGTCGTTGAGTGATGCCGTACTTGCATGACCTGCTTCAGTGACGTGCTGAGTTTTACAAGCGCTTAGTGCGACTGATATGACCTTTTCTGTGAGGTTATCATGCAGTTCCGCTGTACTGGAAAATATATGACATGAACAGTTATTTCTAAGTGTATTACAGAATGAACTAAAAATGAACCTAACATGCCAGCTACAAAATACAAATGATGGACTGAATCAACCTCTACTTAGAAAGGAATTGTTCATGTCTCCCTCGTGGAAGATAGGAAATATTTTCCGCGCGTGTTCCTGCAAAAAAAACTCGCTCCTTCGTCGCTCGGTTTTTCAGTCCCACGCTTGAAAAAGATATCTTATCTTCCACTCGGAGTCATGAAGAATCCTCTATATCTCCAGGGGGTGCGGGTTTGAGGCATCAAAAGAAAGTCGTGCCAGCTGATGTTTGGTCCTCCGATTAAGGAGATACCGAATATCAAAGAGTTAGCAGGAACCCCAATGTATAAGTGCATTGCCGCCTCATCCAATTACAACAGCGTCTGCTGCGGGTTTGGTTAATTCTACTGACAGGAAGTTAACAGGAACCTCAATGTATTAGTACATTGCCGCCTCATCTAATTGCAATAGCGTCAGCTGCGCCGGTTTGGTCGCATGTGGTTAACAGGAATCTTAATGTATAAGGGCATTGCCGCCTCATCTAATTACCGCAAACACGAATTTCGTATTGGATGCTTATGAAAATGTCCAATTGTTTGAAACGTTTTATAATTAAATTAATTGCCAATGGTATATAATGCTTAAGCAAAATATGTCTGGTTTAGGAGATATGTTTTACTTAGTTGTCAAACCATGCACCCATTGCCCCTGTGTTGAAGCGGCAAACCCGCGCTACCTAGTTATTAAGTTACCTTGTACATCTCGATGTTTATACCTGGTGTGGTGCCGTCTGCTTATCCCTGCCATGTACCTATGACTGGCGACTGCAACTTGGTGCTAGCTACTTCAAATACAGTGATGCACTGTACTGCAAAGCAGAAATACTGCAGCGCAGTCAACATATTGTCCCCTGAGGAACGATGAATGCATGAGACTTCCGGAGACTGCATCAAGTGCTTCATGGTGTTAGACGCATGTTATAGAGTTCAGTGTGTTAGACGCATTCAAAAGTGGTATACTGTGCCGGACGTCAGACAAATATTGCGGTACAGCATGCCTACTCGTTATCTGAAAGGCGGCAAATAACGCGGTTCTGTCTTGCGGCATTCACCCGTTGATGAGCCATCGTTTGCAAGGTACTGATACTCATCAATGCCAGCGATTCACGAAGTCCAAAGCCCATCGACCCATACCGTGCAATGTGCTTGTGGTGTTATTTGGCAGGAGCATATTTTCGCAAAACACTACAGGCCAGTTAGTGCCTGGCGTGCCGCTGTTACCTGGTCAATCTGTCCCCTACCCAGCCTGTTGGTCCCTGCCAACTGTGGTAAATGTTTGTCGCCTGGACGTCTGATGTGACCTCATGACCAACTACATTCCCAAATGTATAGCAGCTCCTTATATGTTCTCTTTACTCCATCTCATCTGCTTCCGACGTCGGCCCGACATATACATTGGACCCTTGATTATCGAGCAATACCTGGATTACACGGAGGATCCTTCCGTACTCATCAGTCCTCAGAACTCCTCACGCCGGGCGGTCTGGTCGCGCTCCAAATCTTCCCACGGATCGACTTCTCAGGGCCACATGAGACGGCACCCTGCTGCGGTCAGAGTCGTCCGGTTAACGACAGACTGACGAGGGAACCGCTCACGGACGACCTGTACCGACCATCTCGTCTGTCACGACCCTGCACCGCGTGACGACCCGTCACGAATCGGCTGTGACGGGGCGGAAGGTGCAATGCTGGGTGGGAATCGGCCTCGGGCACTGTGGGAACTCTATAGGACTCCAGACTGGTTATTGATTCGACTCTGATTGAATCAATTGGAATCGTTCAATCAACATCCCTTGAATCAAAGAAGAATCGATTCACCACTGGATTTTTATTTATTTATGAATCATGATTGAATCAAAACCCGCATAGAAACAAGGCTGATTGAATCAAAAAGACTGTGCAATGCTTTTTCAATGGTGAGTCAAACTTGATTTGATCAAAAAATGCTTTGATTCTTTGAATCGGAAGGCATCATTTCTCAAAATGGTTATCCGTAAATCAAACGGTAACTGAATCATTCATATTCCAAAATGAATCGTGATTGAATCCTTCCAAAAGGTGAATCAATAACTAGTCTGAATTGATCTCTAGCTAATCTGGCAGTGCGAACTGATAAGGAATGTGCAGCATATGGCTCGATTTACAGCTCCCTCCCTTCGTGTTCATTATGGGTACTCATCTCGTAGAAGTTGGGCGTAAAATAGACTCGCTGGTCGGAGGATGAGGGGAAAGTGTAGGCAAACAAGATCATACATGTATACATATTTATGTTGTCTTAAAATACGAGATGTTTGAAATGAACACAATTTGCACACAGCACAGTACATGCATCCACGGCAGTTATTCACACAAACAACAACAGGTTTTATCGTGGTTAACTAACTACCTCCTTTCAGTGCCTGATCTATCTCACATTCCATAGGTATACACTCTGACTACCTTGAATTGTTTGTCGAGACATGAAAGATCAGCATATTCTTATGCTCAAGGCTGTGTAGCCATGAAGATGTTACATGCCAGCTCATGCAATGGAAGTTCCAGGCTCCTATCGCAGCGCATCTTCTGCAATGAACACTGTTGCATGCTGAAGAAGTGAAAGGCATTCGAGCAGCATTCTTTGATTTGCGAACTCGGCAGTTGAAGCACTCGACTTATCAAGAACGCTACATCGCGGCAATATTGATGAAGAAATACACTAACAAACTTCCCGACGTTGCATGCCACGCCTCCAGATTCCTTGAAGGCATCGATAACCTTTTACTTGGTCATCAGTCGGCAGTAGCGTTTCTCACATCAGCAGGGTCTAGCCGAGCGTCCGGCAGCACCATTCGACGCCGACGGCCGGTCACAACAGTATCTCCGCCCTTAGACCTTGGCGTCTTGCAAGGCTCCGCTATCTCAGGCGGGCCCTGGCTCTGCGGATATCACTGTCTCTCTGCAGTCAGTTCCGCCGCTCTGAATCAGCCCTACGCCCTCCCACAGACACGTGTGTGGGCGGCCGGACGCACAGCGCGTGCGGACTGCGCCTCCGCGGCTCCCCGTCCGGCGCCGTCCGGACGGGGCGGGGGCGGTCACGGCCCCGCTGCCTTATTTGGGCGGCGGCCAGGGCGGCACGCGCCTTCGACGGGCGGAGGCGTCGCGGCCCTGTGCCGTGACGTCACGGGAGCGGGGTCGCGTGGCACGGTCCTGCCTCGCCTTCTGCCGGGGCAGGGTCGCGCCGTCCCGGATTGTGGGGCCGTGTTTTCCAACGGAGACCGGTGACACATCTCCGGACAAAACAGCCGCCGTCTGCGCTGCCGGCCGGTCAGCTGGCCGGCCAAGGCCGCGCGACGGCGAGCGTGGACGTCAAAATGACGTCACTGTTTGATGAGCGCCTGCAGCGGGTGTGGCCGCGGGGGCTCCTGGTCCGGTCCCCGCTGGCGTCCCTCCCGGAGCACGCGCTCCTCCAGTGCGAAGAAGCAGCACTTTGGCGAGCAGAACATGGCCTGCGCGGCGCAGCGACACTCGAGGCAGTTGCCTGAGGCCACACCTGCGGACACGGAGGGGCGAGTCAGCTATGTAGTATGACGTCATACGATAGGTCAGTTGTTTGTGACCCCGTACAGCGACACTCGAGGCAGTTGCCTGAGGCCACACTGTAGACACGGTGGGCAAGCTAGTCAGGCGTGACGTCATGCGACGGGATAGGTCGGTCGTGTATGACGCCTGACGGCATACTGAGGGATCGGTCAGTCGTGTCTGGTCTGACGTCATACATGATGGGCAGGTCAGTCGTGCCTGACGTCACGAATGAGGGATAGGTCGGTCGTGTATGACGCCTGACGGCATACTGAGGGATCGGTCAGTCGTGTCTGGTCTGACGTCATACATGATGGGCAGGTCAGTCGTGCCTGACGTCATACATGATGGGCAGGTCAGTCGTGCCTGACGTCACGAATGAGGGGTAGGTCGGTCGTGTATGACGCCTGACGGCATACTGAGGGATCGGTCAGTCGTGTCTGATCTGACGTCATACATGATGGGCAGGTCAGTCGTGCCTGACGTCACGAATGAGGGATAGGTCGGTCGTGTATGACGCCTGACGGCATACTGAGGGATCGGTCAGTCGTGTCTGGTCTGACGTCATACATGATGGGCAGGTCAGTCGTGCCTGACGTCACGAATGAGGGATAGGTCGGTCGTGTATGACGCCTGACGGCATACTGAGGGATCGGTCAGTCGTGTCTGGTCTGACGTCATACATGATGGGCAGGTCAGTCGTGCCTGACGTCATACATGATGGGCAGGTCAGTCGTGCCTGACGTCACGAATGAGGGGTAGGTCGGTCGTGTATGACGCCTGACGGCATACTGAGGGATCGGTCAGTCGTGTCTGATCTGACGTCATACATGATGGGCAGGTCAGTCGTGCCTGACGTCACGAATGAGGGGTAGGTCAGTCGTGTTCGACGTCACGAATGAGGGGCAGGACAGTCGTGTCTGACGTCATATACATGAGAGATACGGCGTAACAAGTAGGGCAACATAGCTCATGGTGGTTATAGCACCCTAACGGCTTGATGTCACTATTTTTTATCTCCTATTTTGTGGAATATTAGAAGATGATGGTGTCGTCTGTATTGTATCGTTTTCCGGGATAAAAATGAACTTGAAAATACGTAGCGAACGCGCATGTGCAATAGCATTTGTGAAGAAATGTCAAATTATATTCCGCACGACACATTTCGAAAGAAATTCAGTTCCGTGTTTCACGGTTCTTACGAAATGCTGTTTCGCATTGCACATGTGTCAAATGCCGCTGTGAGACGAAATCACAAAGGGAACTAGTGGTATTTTTAGATGTAATCCAAACGTTGTATTAGGCCAACATATATACCAGTCTGTAGCGCATGACCACCGAAGACAAAAACGTCACATCATCCGACTGAACGTGCTTAGAAGCGCTGCAGTAGTGAACCATTGCATGTGGATGGGATTTCTGATCTGGTCGGAAGCTTCAGCGTGCCGACTTAGCCCGTTCTTAGTTTGTCGTGACTGAAATAGGTGGAGTACTGCGTGCCGGAAGCACTCTTATCACTAGGAGAGGGTCAAGGGAGCGGCGCCGCTGAGCCGCCCCCGCCGAGTCTCCAGTATGAGATCATCACCCGCTGGATAGGCCTGGCCATTTAACCGCTCAGGCCGAGCCTCTTACCCACCGGTGACCACCGATAAACCCTAACTAATCCCCATCCCAGTCCTCAGTCCTGCAGTAGGCAAGGTAATACGCATTAGCCGTGGAAATCATTTTTCACATCATGGTCTAATGGTTCTGACTAATCTCCGTTTGCTATATGATGTAGGTGCTTTACGAAGTGAGAATGCCCATGTCAGCAGTGCCTTTTATCAGGAGTGAACTGCGTCATGCCTGCACAGCAGTGTAACGCACCGGCAGTTTCGTGGCGCAATGAATTGCAGGAGTGCGCCGATCCATGGCGGATCGTGTGGACTTACTCAGCCATGCCATGCGATGATGGATACACCTCGCCTCGTTAGGGGTGGAAATAATCAGCGAAACATGAGCAAACAATTCACTTATTTCACTGTCAAGTTAGCTCATTTGAATTATTCGCTAAAAATGTCGGGTCGTTCACATCACCGTCGTTTAATAGCCGGTCAATCAACATTCGCGAGCTTTGCAATGTATATCCGTCTGTCAGTTTGCAACAATCCTAGACATGAAGTCACTTCTTTGTCTCAGGGACTTCCAGAATGACGCCATCCGTGGCCAGAATGACGTCAGTTTAAGCAGTCAGTTTAAGCAGAAGGACATCCGTGGCCCTTTCGCTAACGTCAGTTTAAGCCAAATACAGGGTCTCCTGTTAACAGCGTCATTTCCCGATGGAACATAAGTACCGTTTGAATAAAATGTCCGATAGGTAAATATGTCCACCCGGCGTCAGCTGATTTTCGGGATTTATAATTTGCTTGGTGCTGTAATCTTTGTCTTTTGCCCCCAGTTTGCAATCTGTCGGAGAGCGACACGAGAGCCTGGCCAACAGATGGGGTGGATTGTCCAGTTGAGATACAAAATGACACATCTGTTCCTAACACCATGGTGCCGGTAACGAACCGGACCTAGCTAAATGTCAGTCCATTCCATCCCAAATAAATAACAACATATGGGGAGACTATAGTTATACTTCCCTTTTCAACACCGTTAAAGGGATTATACGGCTTTTCTCAGAATAATTGAGTTACATAGTAAAACTTACTTATAAAGGTGGTAGAAATCACACGGTAGCCACATTTTTCTGGAAATTACCTCTTCTGCACGTAAGGACATTCCAAAGTGCGCGGTGATGTCACCGCGTACTTTCTGCAGGACCGGCTAAGGCAGAGCCAGTCACCTCTTTTATGTTAATGAAAACACCTTACTTATGGCATATTTCCGGTTACAATAAGCAATATATGATAAAATAAACTTGTTTTTTCCAACGACAGCAGCAGTTACCTAGTTTTTCCCATAAAATTATATATTTTTCATGAATTTTCATGCCAAAAAACTAATACGCCACCACCAAATTCCAACGCTAAACCCCACAAGGAAAACCCCCCACAAAAACCACAAAACCCGAACGAACAGTATGAAGTAATAAAGTGTTCCGTAATAATTGAATTGGATAATCTTGTTGTGATCCAGTGCAGATCCACTTGCAGATCACTCGAAGCTCTAAAATTGATGAAAAACAAAAAAACGGATCGCATTACTTGCCCGGCTTAGAGCGTCTTTAATTTAGTAACTCCTACAATCGTCATCCAGATGGCAAAGAGCGCAAGAATTATCACGTATGCCAAGGTGGTTTACATCAAGGCGATATGTTTACATAGCAATTTCACACAATTACACAATTTAATGCTTACCTGCATGTAAAGGTAAGCTTAATTCAATTCATTTATATTGATATGTGGGTGGCCGTTCGGGAGAAGTGTCCTGGGGCGGAATTGGCCTCCATCTTGGATTTTTCTTTTCACGGTCAAGTGACTTTTTATGGTGAACGTGCTATAGTAAACGGTAAATAAACCCTCTTGCGGCACCTTGCTTCGGAGTTCGTAACCGCTATTTTCCCTCAGCCGCGCAGATTACTGCACCATCGAATTTGATGCAGATTCTAAGATAAGAAGGTGATGGACAGTAATGCCGATCAAGTACTCGTTATCTGATACAAGTCTTGAAAAAAACGCCAAAGTCTTAACGCTGATAATTGCTGAAATAATGGACTAAATGAGCATTGAGGTCCTGGTATATGTTTTAAACGTGTTTAAAGCTCATACAAGGGCAAAAAGGTGCATTTCCTTTCAGGACGGAAACCCGTATAATCCCTTTAAGTGAAAGTCGCCGTTAGCTGGCTGAGCGTGTTGCATGATCGGTATGTGTGCAACATTCCGGTTTGGATGATATCGCTTGACATCGCTGGAAAGTGCAGAACTGTCGTGATTCTTACCAGTCACGAGTTTTAATGATATGGTGTTAACAACCTCATCTGATAGAGCAGTGTCGTGAAACAGGTCAAAACTCACGACATCAATATAACGGGTACACAAAGCTCGTATCGCATGTTAGTTGTCTCATAGGACCCCAAGGACGGCCGCTATTAGCACCTGACCGGGATGGCTGGTCGGTGGCAGTGGCCGTGGCAGTGGTCGGTGGCCGTCGTCGGTGGCAGTGGGCGTGGCCGTTAACAGGCCAGATAAAATCACAAGCTAGGTAGACCAGCTTCCAACATTAATGGTTACTGAAAACTTTCACCACGACACTCTGCCAATGAAGTGGAATGACGCGATCGGATGGCAGGGGTCAGGGTCCTCGCAGCAAGCTCTGTTTGACAAAAAAAAACTCTGATCCATGGAATCCATTCAAAAGTTCGGACTGAAAATAAACAAGCATGCACTGCTACAGTAAAAGTCATCCGGTACCATTTAAAGACACGCAGATTAGACTTAAACGGCGACGAATTCTGCGAATAACCTGGCAACTAACCTGGCTGAAGATGACATTTCGGAATGCAGTATCCTGTTACGTGAGCACAAAGTCGCTACTTAAGTAGCAGCTTTTTCTGAGGTAGCTCATTCGACCGTTATCTTGCAAGCCATAACAAGACTATTTAGTTTCCAATTTTGTACTGAGCCTTCAGCCTTTGTTCACTAAGGTTTGCACATGGGCCTTTGTACGGATGCGAAATAAAGAAGCGAGATGAGAAAGCTGTATGATTAATGATTAATGCATTTCGGTCACACGTTAATCAGTATGATTTTTGAATGTTTTGTATGGGAATATGTTACTCGAAATGATATGAGAATTACAAAAACACGCCGCGTACTCCGGACCTCTGTTCAGAGGCGCGGTGTCTGTTTACAGATGCGGCCGGGGCACCGCCCGGCTCGTACACTTCGCCGCGTACTCCGGACCTCTGTTCAGAGGCGCGGTGTCTGTTTACAGATGTGGCCGGGGCACCACCCGGCTCGTACACTTCGCCGCGTACTCCGGACCTCTGTTCAGAGGCGCGGTGTCTGTTTACAGATGTGGCCGGGGCACCACCCGGCTCGTACACTTCGCCGCGTACTCCGGACCTCTGTTCAGAGGCGCGGTGTCTGTTTACAGATGTGGCCGGGGCACCGCCCGGCTCGTACACTTCGCCGCGTACTCCGGACCTCTGTTCAGAGGCGCGGTGTCTGTTTACAGATGCGGCCGGGGCACCGCCCGGCTCGTACACTTCGCCGCGTACTCCGGACCTCTGTTCAGAGGCGCGGTGTCTGTTTACAGATGTGGCCAGGGCACCGCCCGGCTGCCTCTGTCCGTCCCTGCGTGGGCAGAATCTCCGCTCTGCGCCGCGATCCCTGCCGATTGCCGGGCGGGGGCGGGGGCGGCAGGCCGGAGCCGCCCACGCGTCAGGGACGGTACACAGAGCCCAGCCGCCCGGCGCCGCCCGCCGCCACCCAGGGCCGCCGGCCGTCACTAGTCTTAACGTACACAGACGTGTGCCAAGCAGTCTATATCTGCTCTGGACCGGCCCGCCGTCACTAGTCTTAACGTTCACAGACGTATGCCAAGCAGTCTATATCTGCTCTGCACCGGCCCGCCGTCACTAGTCTTAACGTTCACAGACGTGTGCCAAGCAGTCTATATCTGCTCTGCACCGGCCCGCCGTCACTAGTATTAACGTACACGTGCCAAGCAGTCTATATCTGCTCTGCACCGGCCCGCCGTCACTAGTATTAACGTACACAGACGTGTGCCAAGCAGTCTATATCTGCTCTGCACCGGCCCGCCGTCACTAGTCTTAACGTTCACAGACGTGTGCCAAGCAGTCTATATCTGCTCTGCACCGGCCCGCCGTCACTAGTCTTAACGTTCACAGACGTGTGCCAAGCAGTCTATATCTGCTCTGCACCGGCCCGCCGTCACTAGTATTAACGTACACGTGCCAAGCAGTCTATATCTGCTCTGCACCGGCCCGCCGTCACTAGTATTAACGTACACAGACGTGTGCCAAGCAGTCTATATCTGCTCTGCACCGGCCCGCCGTCACTAGTCTTAACGTTCACAGACGTGTGCCAAGCAGTCTATATCTGCTCTGCACCGGCCCGCCGTCACTAGTCTTAACGTTCACAGACGTGTGCCAAGCAGTCTATATCTGCTCTGCACCGGCCCGCCGTCACTAGTCTTAACGTTCACAGACGTGTGCCAAGCAGTCTATATCTGCTCTGGACCGGCCCGCCGTCACTAGTATTAACGTACACGTGCCAAGCAGTCTATATCTGCTCTGCACCGGCCCGCCGTCACTAGTATTAACGTTCACAGACGTGTGCCAAGCAGTCTATATCTGCTCTGCACCGGCCCGCCGTCACTAGTCTTAACGTTCACAGACGTGTGCCAAGCAGTCTATATCTGCTCTGCACCGGCCCGCCGTCACTAGTCTTAACGTACACAGACGTGTGCCAAGCAGTCTATATCTGCTCTGCACCGGCCCGCCGTCACTAGTCTTAACGTTCACAGACGTGTGCCAAGCAGTCTATATCTGCTCTGGACCGGCCCGCCGTCACTAGTCTTAACGTACACAGACGTGTGCCAAGCAGTCTATATCTGCTCTGCACCGGCCCGCCGTCACTAGTCTTAACGTTCACAGACGTGTGCCAAGCAGTCTATATCTGCTCTGCACCGGCCCGCCGTCACTAGTATTAACGTACACGTGCCAAGCAGTCTATATCTGCTCTGCACCGGCCCGCCGTCACTAGTCTTAACGTTCACAGACGTGTGCCAAGCAGTCTATATCTGCTCTGCACCGGCCCGCCGTCACTAGTCTTAACGTTCACAGACGTGTGCCAAGCAGTCTATATCTGCTCTGCACCGGCCCGCCGTCACTAGTCTTAACGTTCACAGACGTGTGCCAAGCAGTCTATATCTGCTCTGCACCGGCCCGCCGTCACTAGTCTTAACGTTCACAGACGTGTGCCAAGCAGTCTATATCTGCTCTGCACCGGCCCGCCGTCACTAGTCTTAACGTTCACAGACGTGTGCCAAGCAGTCTATATCTGCTCTGCACCGGCCCGCCGTCACTAGTCTTAACGTTCACAGACGTGTGCCAAGCAGTCTATATCTGCTCTGGACCGGCCCGCCGTCACTAGTATTAACGTACACGTGCCAAGCAGTCTATATCTGCTCTGCACCGGCCCGCCGTCACTAGTCTTAACGTTCACAGACGTGTGCCAAGCAGTCTATATCTGCTCTGCACCGGCCCGCCGTCACTAGTCTTAACGTTCACAGACGTGTGCCAAGCAGTCTATATCTGCTCTGCACGGTCAGTACTGGACGTTTGGGCATCACCCGGCGAGGGAGCTCGTGAGTGTCGGAGCCGAGATACCGTCGGTTGCGCTTAGCTGATTGCGAAGCGTTGCAAGGCGCGGCGACTGGCCGGTCATGACCCTCAGAACGAGCCTCAGATGACCGAGATGCAGCGATGCGCCACAGGCCCACAGCATGCCTGTTGCAGGTGCGATCTGCGAGCTGCGAAGCCGGCAGAGGTTCAGCCGAGCTGAACGCCCACCCCGTGGGGAGCCGCCTCCAGTGATCATCACCGATCACAGACGCCCTGCGGCAAAGCCGGTCTGAACTCAGACGCCGTGAGTTCATTCCTCCGAGGAGAGGGTTCATTCCTCCGAGGAGAGGACTGGCAGGGTGGAGCGCAACACAGGCCATATTTGGTGCGAATCAACCACGACCCGGAGACGCCCAGCCGTGTCTTGCGGTCCATCTGCGGAGGACAAGGGACGTAGCGACGACCGGCGAGACCACCGACCACTGACCACATGCTGATCGTGGCCGTGGTGGGCGATGGCCAACCACCCGTACAGGCCCACGGCGTCAGACAAAACCTCCCGCTCCGCCCCGCCGCCGCCCGAACCGCCGTCCCGATGCCGCCGCAGTCAGCCCAGGGCCGGCTACTGATTGGGCCGCCCAGGCCCATCGGGGCGGTATGCCTGACACTCTGTGTCCTGACGACCGTCTCACATTCGAGATTCCGCACGCTAATTGATCTCGGGCACGTTTTTGTCACTGTGCGGTTACGGATGGAGTCCAGTTTTTGTCTCGGGTGGAGTAGCCATGCCCGCAGGGGTCAGTGGGTGACCGTAACAGGTGGCGGTGTCACCAGGTGACCGTAACAGGTCGCGGTGTCACCAGGTGACCGTAACAGGTCGCGGTGTCACCAGGTGACCGTAACAGGTCGTGGTGTCACCAGGTGACCGTAACAGGTCGCGGTGTCACCAGGTGACCGTAACAGGTGGCGGTGTCACCAGGTGGCCGTAGCAGGTCGCGGTGTCACCAGGTGACCGTAACAGTCGCGGTGTCACCAGGTGGTCAGTGGTCAGTCGGACGGTCAGATAGCCAGTTAGACGGCCGGTCCAAGTTCACTAGAGTTGCGCAGCGCCGCACAGATGTCACACAGTTCCCCCTCCCCCCCTGTCTGTCGAGTCGCTCTGTGCAGGCGCTCTCTGTTGCACCACTGTGCACACCATAGATGTACCCAGGGGGGGGGGGGGAAACAGGGCAATTGCCCCCTCCTGAAGGTCCGTACGTGCCCACTTGGCCGTATGTGCCTCTTTGGAAATAGGGCCCGAAGGGCTCTATTTATATTATTTTTTTTAATACAAAAATGTTGAAAATATGCCCCTCTAAAAAATATAGTGGGCCAAATCCGGTTATTTTTTTTGGTGGGGGTACCCTATGTCCCCCTGATACAAAATTGCCCTCTCCTGGAGTGAATCCTGGGTACGCCACTGGTGCACACAGACCTGCACAGTGCACAGGGTGCAGTGCAGCGGGAGGGGACTGGACCGGACCCGCTGGTCAGGGTCCGTTACAGGGTCCGGAGTTGGTCAGGGTCCGTCACAGGATCCGGAGGTTAGGGTCCGGAGTTGGTCAGGGTCCGGAGTTGGTCAGGGTCCGTCACAGGATCCGGAGGTTAGGGTCCGGAGTTGGTCAGGGTCCGGAGTTGGTCAGGGTCCGTCACAGGATCCGGAGGTTAGGGTCCGGAGTTGGTCAGGGTCCGGAGTTGGTCAGGGTCCGGAGTTGGTCAGGATCCGTCACAGGATCCGGAGGTTAGGGTCCGGAGTTGGTCAGGGTCCGGAGTTGGTCAGGGTCCGGAGTTGGTCAGGGTCCGGAGTTGGTCAGGGTCCGTTTCCGTCGCCCGTGGCCGGCTGGCTCTGACCGTGACCTGGGAGCGTCTGGAGTCTGGACCGAACCCCGCTGGCCGCCGAGTGGCGGGGGGTGAGCTGGGTTGTGGAGACCAGGTGCTGCGTGGCTCCGGGCAGCACGGCGCGGCCCGGCGCGGTCCGGCGCGGTCCGGCGCGGCGCGAAACAATGCGCCGTCGCCTGACCGGAGAGCGGAGCTATTTCACCACACCGTGGCGGGGGGTCTGTCTGACCTCCACCGTCCGGCCGACAGGGCAGGGTGCGCCTGGCACCGGGACGGCAACTACTGACTACTGACTACTCACTCGACTGACCACTCACCACAAAATACTGACTATTAACCCTCACTAGTGACCACTGACAACTAAGTACTGACCAGCTGTTAGTGTCAGTGGACGGTAGAAACTGGTCAGTGGTCACTGGGCAGTGGTCACTAGTCAGTGGTCACTGGCCAGTGGTTAGTGGTCACTTGTTAGTGATCAGTAGTTAGTGGTCACTGACCACTTGTCACTGGTCACAAGTTCCATTCACCTAGGCAGATACGCCACACAGACCTAGATGGATGGGACTACATGCCTGTCCTGAGCTGGATGGAGCGACTCAATTCGTCCGATCGACTCTAGGCTCTAACCTACACCGCCCATCCGGCTCAGCTGACCCGCTGTCTCACCGCGGGGTGGCTACTCCGCTGTAATGACCAGTGCGTCGGAGCGGGCCGCCCCGCTTCTGTCGACTGCTGAACTGGCCCTGACACGACCAGGCTGACCACGCTGCGCCACACCGCGCCACGCCGCGCCACACCGCGCCACGCCGCGCCACACAGCTGTTAAGTGGCATGACGCACGGTGCTCTGGGCTGTCCCGTAGACCGGGCACGCCGGCCGGTACGGGTCAGGAGACTGGCCGCGGGGTGGTTACTTCACACAGGGGAGAGGCGGAAAGTGGCGGCAGCCTCGTATACAGACCTGTGGAATTAGGTCACCGGGGCCCTCAGACTGCCGCCCCAGATAGCTCCGGTCCCAAATTAACCCCCCGCTGAGTTCCTGGAGCCTTCTGCACCGATTCATGAGTCGGCGCCGTCTTAACTGTGACCTCAGTGCACAATGGGCGATTGATTCGCAACTCGCCAGGTCGCGCACGATCGGTCGTTAATATCTGGTACTGTATCACTATACATTGAACGTTATATAGGGACGCCAGGGCCGCTCCACGAGAGCTGCCCGCAACGGCACGGTCAGATCACAATAGGACCCGTGTGTTTCGACGTTCAAGTGAGGTTCTGACCTTCGCCGACCGGCTGCTGCTGGGCTGGACCCAGATGAGGCGAGAGGACCACCGCGCGGCGCGCAGCCGTCAGGCCGACCCGGGCGCGACCTACTTGGGCTCGCCGGAGACGAGAGACGGGAGACGGGGTGCGCTGTCTCGCAGACACAGAGACAGCGGCGACCTTGGCGCGTGCGCGCGTCGAAATCGCCGCGCTGGGGCGTTTACGGCGCGGCGGGAGCCGTCGTCACCTGGCGCCGGGTCTTACCGATAACGTAAGCAGAGCGGGCGCCCTGCTGGTGGTGGGACGGCTGTCAGTATTATGTGATTAAGTCGCGCCCCGTCGGCCCGGAGCGGACTGACTACTGAACAGCTGAGCGATGCATGTGCCCGGGGCTCCGGGCAGACCTCCCGGCTCGGCCCGGCCCGGCCAGCTGTGCCTCGCCCTGCATTACTAATAACAGGCGAGCCGAGGGTGGAGTAGCTCGTCTTCACGGGGTAAATATTTACAGAGCAAACGCATGACGATGCTCACGTGGCCGACCAATTGACGGAAGGAGCAGTGTTATGCGTGCAGCGCCACACCAAGCAATGCCACTGATAGGCACTGGGCGGAGCGGTAGCTCGATAAATCCCAACGCTACTTTCGCGCAGTTCTTTCATCAGCCTTTAAGGTAACGACCGTTGCTAAACCTTAACCGACTCTAATCAGTGATCAGAGAAGGTATTATTCAGTATAATTCTCACCGGGATGGCGAGGCTTATCTGGCATCGCAGCGTCATAACCACATCTCCCTCATCTGGTGATATCATGGCCACATCTCCCTCATCTGGTGATATCATGAACCAACGGGCAACGGCTAACCGCAGTGGTGTGATGTAAGCTTGAGACCGCGTCTCTCCCCGGCACCTGGCTTGAGACCTCGCCTCTCCCCGGCTGACTGGCCGGCACCTGGCTTGAGACCTCGTCTCTCCCCGGCTGACTGGCCGACACCTGGCTTGAGACCGCGTCTCTCCCCGGCTGACTGGCCGGCACCTGGCCTGTGACCTCGTCTCTCCCCGGCTGACTGGCCGGCACCTGACTTGAGACCTCGTCTCTCCCCAGCTGACTGGCCGGCACCTGGCTTGAGACCTCGTCTCTCCCCGGCTGACTGGCCGGCACCTGGCTTGAGACCGCGTCTCTCCCCGGCTGACTGGCCGGCACCTGGCCTGTGACCTCGTCTCTCCCCGGCTGACTGGCCGACACCTGGCTTGAGACCTCGTCTCTCCCCGGCTGACTGGCCGGCACCTGACTTGAGACCTCGTCTCTCCCCGGCTGACTGGCCGGCACCTGGCCTGTGACCTCGTCTCTCCCCGGCTGACTGGCCGGCACCTGGCTTGAGACCTCGTCTCTCCCCGGCTGACTGGCCGGCACCTGGCTTGAGACCTCGTCTCTCCCCGGCTGACTGGCCGGCACCTGGCCTGTGACCTCGTCTCTCCCCGGCTGACTGGCCGGCACCTGGCTTGAGACCTCGTCTCTCCCCGGCTGACTGGCCGGCACCTGGCTTGAGACCTCGTCTCTCCCCGGCTGACTGGCCGGCACCTGGCCTGTGACCTCGTCTCTACCCGGCTGACTGGCCGGCACCTGGCTTGAGACCTCGTCTCTCCCCGGCTGACTGGCCGGCACCTGGCTTGAGACCTCGTCTCTCCCCGGCTGACTGGCCGGCACCTGGCTTGAGACCTCGTCTCTCCCCGGCTGACTGGCCGGCACCTGACGCGGGCTGGTGATGGCCCCGTGATAACCTCTGACCTTCGGTCGATCGAATATCGATGCGACCCCCTGCTGACCCCTGTCGAGAGGAAAATGACACCCGATCCTTATCTGAAGTCCAGCTGTCGTCACTCCGACCTTCACTCTCACTTTCTGTTGTTTCGGTCGCTCAGTGCGAGCTTGTAGTACCGACAGAACTGGTGACATCGTTCCTGTTTTACAGTGGAGGTGACAAAGTGATATTTTGATACCTTACTTTCCACTTAACTCAGAAAGTTGCCAATGCTTCATTCCATGAGAGATTAGCAGAGTCGGGCAGGCCATCACCGCCTCCGAACCCGTCGCCAGGCGGGTCCATCGTGGCGCCTCAGCCTCGCCCCGGAACGGACAGTCCGTCTCGGTCCATACATACTCCATCGCGGCCGGTTACTAGTCTTATCGTCGCGGCCGGTTATGTGCCGAGGCTGGCGTTGGTTGCAGGAAATATCACCGGCCACCGGGCCAGCGTACCGCCCGCCTGGACGGTCATTGCGCAATGGTGGCGTAACCATGTCGCCGCGCCCGACCCGCGCAGTTCCAGCGCCCCGCGACCGACCCCGCTGCCCGTCCTGGTCCCGGCGCGACCCGCCAACGCTGCCTGCCAGCACGGGGGATTCGAGCTGGAGCGATGTGGCGGGGAGACTTTCGCCCGGTGTCATCGTCTTAATCCTGCCGCCGCTGAGTAGAAGTTAATTTTGTTTTGTATTTACTTCTGAGAACATCCACACTACTAGTGGCTATGATCGTTCAGTGCCAAATAAACATACAAAGCATAGCGAAAGGCGAGGATCACACTGTGGGAGTACACATACTTCCAAACATTAAAACGCAAGCACGATAACTAGACAATCGTGTATGCTCAGATGGGCGCCAAGTGACCATAAGTAGTCGGTGCGCCCAAACAAAACAAAAACAATCATCATCTTCATCATGTATGCTCAGGCATTTGCACGTAGTGGACAGCAACACGCCAGTTTCAGTCACCAGAGTCGCTCAGCAGATGTCGCTTTAAGCTACCTCGAAAACCACGAATGGACCTCTGGCGAACGTCGGGCGGCAACGAGTTGTACATCCGTGGGGCACGCACGCGAAAACGACGTTTACCACCCTCAGTCCTTGCTCGGGGCACATATAACTGATTATCCTGCCTAGTATGTCGCTCACGCAATGATCAGTTTGTGCACACAGCACTAGCTAGGGCTTCGGGTTCGCCAGATAGGACGACCTAGTGCAGTAAGCAGAGCGTATGGTACGTGTACAGCTGCTCACTCGTCATCCAGCCCAAGTCACTCCACAGGTCCTACACTCTGTCGAATTTACGTCTGCCGTAAATAACCTTGGCTGCGAAATTCATAATTTTCTGTAGCCTGTTCATATTCTTCTTCGAGCCATTGTCAAAGACAGAAATACAGTGCCGCAGCTGCGGAAGGACCAGGGCTGTCACAATAACTTTAATGACGGGTCTCGGAACATTGTGTCGGAGCTGGCACAAGGCAGCCAGCGTCCCGAAACAGCGCTTAGACAGCAGAGATACGTGACTGTCCCAGGTCAGCAGATGATCAAGGTTTTCTCTGAGGTTTTTGACGCTCATGCACGGTTTAAGAACTGCGTCAGAGAAGTCGACCTCTATACTTTGAATCCTACGCATGTTTTGCCGATAACCAAAGGCGATGATTTGTGTTTGCTCTGTGTTTACTTTAAGGGCGTTCGCTCTAAACCACTGATCGAGAGAGACAAGGGCTGATTCAAGCTTCGAAATGACGCTAGGCAGACACTTTCTGGTACCACTGACCAGCAGCTAGGTATCGTCCGCATATTGGAAAACTTCTGCGTCCGCAGCAGAGGCTCATGTTGTTTGCAAAAATTGAAAAGAGCAGGGGGTCCAAGGCACAGCCCTGGGAAACGCCCATGTTGTTTGGCAGGGGACCTGAGCAGAGTCGTGTTCCGGCCGCATTATAGAAGCAGACGCTCTGGGTGTGATCCCACAGGTATGTAGAGAACCAGGACATATCGATTTCATGTAGTAGCTTTCGGAGAAGGATAGAATGATCGATAACGTCGAAGCCTTTGCTCAAATCTATTCAGCATAGAATAGAGATATATCCTGAGTCTGTGGCGGTCAGGAATCAGGATGCTGTCGGTAACCGATATAAGGGCGTTTTCGGTTGAGTGGCGAGGGCGGAATCCATGTCGGGTTTGTGCTAGGAGGTGGTTTGATGAGAGGTAGTAGTAGAGTTGTCGTTACACGATTCGCTCTACTAGTTTGCATACGACGGGGATTATATAAATTGGTCGGAAGTTTAACGGATTTGTAGGATCGCCGGTTTTGTAAATGGGATGTACTAAGGAATGTTTCCAGGCGGCGGGGAAATCGGAGTTGGCTAGGCAGGAATTGACAATAAGGAGGATAATGTTACCGACAGCATCAAAACTGGCTTTGAGAGCACGAATGTAAATTCCGTCTGCGCCACTGGCTGACGAATTTCGCATTCCGAACAGAGTTCGCCTCAAGAAATCCAGGCTTACAAGAGATAGGGTGAACGCACACGCTCCGACTCTGGGCAGGCGGCAAGGAAGCTTCGGGGTCACACCGCGAGCGGCCACTTCGGCAGCGACGCGAGGGCCAACGTTCACGAACAACCGATTAAGGTCGTCTGCTGGCATTGTGGGTAGTGTTCTCGGCTCGGACTTTTTGCCACTGACAACGCCTCTCAAATTACACCACACAGAGTTAGGTCCGAATTCCTGAATCCGCCTATTGATATCGTCTCGGCAGTCGGCCCGAATCGCGGAGCGGACCGCGCGGTTTAACTCACGGTACTCCGCGCCGAAGCTCGCCCGTGCTCTCTGAGGGCCCGCCGACGGCAGCCCGTCAGGCTTCTAGTTACGTATCTAATGTCTGCTACCTTTAGTGCCGTCGGGTTTTTAATGCGGATATTGCTAATCGGCGCGTGTCCATCAAGAACCGGTTTCAAAGCGCACACAAACTGTAGAGCCAGTTGGAGACCGGATAATACCGACACCGGAAGGTGGCGTGACTCGACCCGGTGTGACACCTCAGGTCAAGGGTCACATCGTTACGGGACCCGAGAGACCTCAGAATGATACTAGATTCAAATGGTTTTATGGAATGACGATTGGTTGATTGGCCACACGGTCGGCTGGATGTGAGATGGAGAGTGAAGACAACCGAGAGAAACAGGCCCGGTGATCTCGTTTGACTACGGGACACTTTCACTGTAGTTGAGATTGTAAATGTTTATTCCGGTTTCTAGACTATCGCGACTAAACAGCGAGACACAAGACGACTTTCCTCAGTCAAGGGAAGCAGGATAATGCCTGCAGCTAATGGCGGCCAAGTAGGACGACGCTACGATTAAGTATGGCACCGTAGCTATCTAGAACATACCGCGGTGTCAATGTTCCAATGCTTAAATTCAGAATCCTTGACCGAAAATTAATATGGCCTCGGACACCTCTATTCTCGAGTAATGATCACAAATTGTCCCCATAATTCAGCATATTAAACCGGATTGCAAGGCAGTGTCCAATCCTATTGCCTACTGACCCATGACCTGCATGTGGTGTCTATGCCTGCGACTCGTGGTTTAGTTGCATGCTGATGACCGGCCGGTTCGTTCGTCTTGCCTGACCTCCGTGCCGGTCGAATCGGGCTCGGTGGCCCAATCCTCATCATCACGCAACCCAATCCTCATTCTCACGCAAACCATGCACACCAAACCACGCAAACCATGCTGACCACCAAGGCACGGGCGCAACACGCTGTGTCGAAAAATGAGCACGCAATGCTCAACCCTAACGATCCTCGAGCAATGCGCTGCTTCCATTGTCTCCTCTCCGCCGCAGACCACCAATGACGCTTTAGTACCCGATGGTGCCTTCTGTCTGTTCCCACGAGCACGACCTGATTACCCAGTGATTTTGTTGGCCAACTCCGCCCCGAGCTACTGACTCGCCTGAATGCAATGACATGCATGCAACGAAACGATACCCGTCCCGGCCCCGTCCGGCACCATCTCGGCCCCGTCCGACCCATTCCGGCCCCGTCCAGACAGCATTCCCCTTACAGAAGTGTGCCACTGGTACCGACCGGCACGCCGCCGACAGGAGGGAAACAGCTGTTCGGAGGGACAGTCGCGCCCACTGACGCGGGCCCTGTCGCCGCGCACCTGCCTCTGGAGCATGAGGCGCTACCGATCGGTCAGCCTCAGACTGACAGCGGACATCAAGCTTGTTATCGTCCCAGCTGACCGGAACGGGCGCACACAGACATACACACAGAGACAGACCAACTGTGCCTGCGGCTGACGGTCGTGGGAACAGCGGCACCTGGCCGCGGCGCCGGTGGCGCATCCGATACATAACCGGCGCACCTGCGACGCTTCGCGACGCATTGTGGCGCGTCGCGGCACGTCGTGACGCTTCGTGGCGCGTCGCGACGCTTCGTGGCACGGCTGCAGTGAGTGGCGGCGAGTGGCGGCGCGTCGGCCGGCCTGCCTGACCCGCACCCCAAGGTCAGGAGTCGACACCTCATTAGAGTGACGTGGGCGGGCCGCGGGCGGTACAGATGGGGTGGGATGACGGGATTAACGCAGGGGCCGAGGGTGGGGAGTCATCAGGGTCAAGTGGTTTGAGCTAATGAGTAAATGGCCGGAACGAGATCAAGAGCCCTCGGCGTCGCCTCCAAAGACAGGTGGCTGAGGTATTGCTGCCACTATTGGGTGTTGTGTTTCGTAACATGTGGCCGCACCTGCGCGGACGCGCACAAAAGACCGGAACATGCTGACCGTGGATATAAAACAGTGAAGGTCAGATGATGACTCGTAGAATTAGGTCACTTTTTGACGTCTCAAATAATTAGCGGATTCGTATTTAACCACAATAAAATTCGCTACAATTGCTTCAAAACTATGAAAAATGTCCCGGTCCCGTCAGTTCCCTGTCAAAACATGCCTCACTGAAGTCCCGCACCCGCATAACCCCAACCCACATCGTCCCACTCCCGTTCCCCCTCAGGGTACTCACTGGGCGTCAAGTGACCACAAGCTGTCAGTGCGCCCAAAAAAAAACAATCATCATCATCTGCAGGGTACTCACCGATCACCTCGCCGAGTTCGTACTTGACTCCCAGGATGGAGCAAGACTTGGCCTGCTTGGCGGCGTGCTCGCCGTGGTTGCGCACGTGGTTCTCATCCCCGGGCAGCAGGGAGCGGCGGCGGCGGCGCTGTCTCGCGCTCCACTCCTCTTCCAACCTCCGCACGGCCGCCGCATCAAACACCGCCTCCTCTGGCAGCGACCGCCGCAGCCGGCGGCCGAACTCGGGGAACATGAAGTCGGACGGGTCGATGTCCTCCTCCAGGTCGTAGTCAAACGTCGTCAGCGGTACCGTCTCGTGGCCAGGCTTGCCTCGCGCCCGATAGTGCGCCCGGCGGGACGGTGCCCTGGCCGCGGGGGCTGTCGGGGCTGCCGGGGCTGCCGGGGCTACCGTGGCTCTCGGAGCAGCAGGGCGCGGCCGACGAGTCGGCAGGGTCCGTGGAGGAGACACCACCCGCCGGGCGGAGGTCCGGCGGCGCGACGGGGTCGGATTGGACACCAGCCTGCGGCTCGAGCCCCGGCGGCGGCTGGTCCGACGGAAGCCGCGTCCTCTCCCCGCCGGTTTAGGAGCTGTTGTTGCCGCTGGCGTTGTCTCCGCCGTGGGCGCTTCGGTGGTGGTCGTTGTCTGTGGTGTCTCCGTTACTGGCTGGGGTTCTGTGGCCTTTGCGACCTCTGTGACCTCTGTGACCTCGGTGACCTCTGTGACCTCTTCACCAGCACTGGCTGTCTGTGGCCGAGAGGGACCGAATCGGAATGGCTTGCGTTGCCGTGCGGCAGACAACAGTTGCTGTGCGGCGCGAGGAGCCGCCTCCCCTCTGCCCGGAGGCATGGTGAAGTTATGCGGCACCGATAACTCCTCGTTGAAGTAGGTGGCTCCTGACAGCACGCTGGCTGCGACGGCATTGTCGGCGGGGGTGTCTGTTGGAGGTGGGAGGAAGCTGTCGACGGGCTGAAACAGGGGCAGAACCGGCGGGCCCAGTCTGATCTTCATTCCGGGCCGGGGGCGGGCTCTGCGCTGTGTCGGCCGCGGTGACCTGACCTGGGACCTGGTCACTGTCTGAGGTGACCTGACCTTTGTACGGGTCACTGTCTGAGGTGACCTGACATGTGACCTGGTCACGGTTTGAGGTGACCTGACCTGTGACCTGGTCACGGGTTGAGGTGACCTGACCTGTGACCTGGTCACGGGTTGAGGCGACCTGACCCGTGACCTGGTCACTGTCGGTGCTGTCGTCGCTGGTTTGACGGTGGGGCGTCGTCGGCGGCTGGGACCACGAGTGAGCTTGGCGGCCGCGGCCGGCGCTGAGGCGCTGTTGGGTGACCTCAGTCGCGATGACCTGCGTCGAGATGACCTGACTCGTGATGACCGTGACCGGCCGCGGGACCGGGCCGGCGCGGTGACCTGAGGTCGCGGTGTCTCCGGCGCCGGCTCTCTGACCTCCGTCAGCTGGCTTGGAGCGCTGTGAATCGGCGCTTCGGCGATACTGGCAGGAATAGCTGAGGAAGAGACAACAATCATGTGACGGAGTCGAACGCACTCAAGTGTCACAAGTCGCGACACGCACAGGTTATTATGTGCTGCGCCGGAAACCTTAGAAGGCCTCCCGCTGGCGATCTTCATTAATCGTTCTGTTTTCATTTGTCGCGAACCTTTGTCAGAACAGCGGTAGCTTCCTGTAGTTGGTCCTCGATCACCTTCAGTTGGAGGACAAGCATAAATGCCGTGACTATGTGGATGACATTTTCGTGATGGTGACATCATGGTATGGAATATTCCTACAGGCATTAAATCAACCAAGATACTTTCTCAGTAAACCCATCGCTGTTTGGAAATGTCAAATTACGTAGTTTGTAAATAATGTCGGGTCCGATGCATGGGAAAATATGTATATGTGGAAGCGTCATGGAAATAACATGGCTTCAAGCCTGCCAGCAAGCTCGCTGCACAAGGAATCGTGATGCATGCCTTGCGCGGCATCTTGACCCGCACGTGTAGCGGTGGGTTTAGAGAATTGATAGCCGGGCTCAATACGGTGAACCGAATACCTCTATCCGAATTCCCTTAACCGCAGCTCCACCACGTATAGAACAGATCCGAGGAGCGGAGAAGGATCATGGGAGTCGGCGCCACTCGCTGATTCCTTCCGCCCGAGTCTGGCCTCGCATTCCTGTCCGCGTGATCATCCTGTCCACTTTGCATGCGGCGGCACGAGATCGATTGTTTGAGCTGCCGCGTAGGTGGGCACTCTGGATTGCCAAGGGTTCTCGCACTGCCCACATGACCACACTGAGAAGTGTCCACAGACGCCGCGGTCCTAGAACCGGCGCCGCAAACCGCGGCCATCCCCGTGACGTATCGCGGAAAATGTCACGGCATGTGTGAGTCACGTTTTACATTAGTCGTGTGACGGCAGGGTGAACGCCCGACAAAGACATGGGTCGCGATGGTGAGATTCGACTCCTCGCCTGCCTTTTCAGAGCCGCTAACGTAATTTCTGGTGATCATACTGTGGACAAAGGCGCCATGGCGTTTCGAGCGACTCGGCCATATAACCGAGACATCCGACATGTAGTCGGTTCCCACCGTCTTCAGGGTATTATGTTGGCTGAATTGATTTGATTCAAGCAGTGACAGCCGTTAAGTGATACAAATGCTGGTAGTATGTTCAGCTGGAGTGACTTCTCATTTCGCTTTGTACAACCCTAAATATAGCAGAACTTACATAGTTTCCGGTGTTCCACACGAAGTGGAAACTGTGTTGATTGTCTTGACATGGCTTTTGGCAATTTATGCCATGATGGCACGTTGTCGTAATGTCATAAAAATGCATGAAGATTGCACAATGCACAATGTACACAAAGCGAGTCTTGAATACGAATTACCGTTTTCTTGCAGTATTTCTTGACTGCTTGCCAATGGTTTGTACTTGGGAACTTAATACGAGTACCACTCCCATATAGTGAAACATTTATGCTGTTTTATTATGCAGCTCATGTAGATGGGGATGATGTTGATGAGGGGGGTAGATGTTTTAAGCCAGGTTCCACTTCATTTTTTTTGTTTCAGTTCTGAAGAAATTATCGTATTATTGTGGATGATCAAATAGAACTGACAGTCATATTTTTTTGACATCGTATTTCGATCCGGTATTATGAAATGCACGATCCGCGTAATCACCATAAGTTGTGGAGGAACGACCACGATATCCCCGTATCACGTCTTCATCACCCTTTGGTCATCACTCGTACCTGTACGAGACATGTCACTGATAACCAGTGTTCGACTTTACCTGGAGTTCGATCTGGTGTCCATCCATCAACACAAGTTGCGGCTTTCACATGATTACATACACATTCATTTAAACGCATGAAACTGACTAGATATCTGACTCAACTCCGATCACACGTCATGATTTCAGTGTGACCCAATCGTATGCCTATTGTTAGACAAACTGGTCAATTGTACGTCGACAATCTGCTGAACACCGAAACTGATGTAACCGCGATTCAGTTTTTACCTTCTCACGGCACGTGTGACAAGCCATGTGGGCAAATATACTTATGCTTTGCGTTATTATTGTGTGCTCTACGACACGCTGTTTACACAGCAACTTCAACCTCCAGTAGCTATTAATTTTAACCATAGAAGATGATATTATTCTCGAAAGGATATTCAATCGCCGCATCTTTAAATTAGGCATTACATATAATGCAAATAGGTTTGTAGCTGGGCAAATGCGCAATACATTACTTTTGATTCATGCTTACCTACATGTTTATCTCAATCAAATATCCTGATAACAAGCCATATTTTAAGTCCGAGCGAGTAGCACAATCTGGACTCGTCCTCCGCTTAAGAACACGAGCAGCCCCACGTGAAACACTCACGGCAGACGTAGAGCGACGGATTGCAGAGGTCCTCGAGCTGCATCACCTCGCACAGCTCCGGCGGCGGCGCGCAGCTCTTCCAGAAGCACTGGATCCGGCCGCGGTGGCAGTGGCACACGTGGCAGGGGTCCTGCTGAGGGACTAGGCTGCCCTCAGACACCAGCACTCCGCCCTCCAGACACCCGCCGGCGGGCAGCTTGTCTGTGAAGACACGACAGGTATGTAGGTATGTTAGTGGCGTTGTGCCGTGCCATACGTGGTTTACACCACGTGTGCCATACGTGGTTTATACGTGGTTTACATGCTTGCGCCACTGCATACGCTGACAATAAACGTAATAAGCAGCGGTATAAACAGGAATGAAGGAGCTGTTCAGTGATGTCGTGTATGTAGGATTCTGTGCACAAATGGTTCGTGATACGAATAACTAAAATCCAATCACTCTCCAGCACACTCCGAAAGCGGCGTAATTTCTTAAAACACGGCTTAATTGAGCTCCATTGTGCACTGCTGTCACATTAAGTTGCGTAAGATTCGCGGGAACTGAGGACAAAGAGACCAGGGTGGCATCCTGCAGTATGTTTGTTAAGACTCCATTAATGTCAATACGAGTGGTTAACGTCTTCGCTGCAAAATGCAAAAGCATGTGCACACTAAAATATATAAAAAGAGCGAAGATTGCATCTCATCACAGCACACGACCACCACATCCAATGGGAGGGGAGACTGCAGTATGTCACAACACACTAACGGTAACACCACATCCAATGGGAGGGGAGACTGCAGTATGTCACAGCACACTAACACCACATCCAATGAGAGGGGAGACTGCAGTATGTCACAGCACACTAACACCACATCCAATGGGAGGGGAGACTGCAGTATGTCACAGCACACTAACACCACATCCAATGGGAGGGGAGACTGCAGTATGTCACAGCACACTAACACCACATCCAATGGGAGGGGAGACTGCAGTATGTCACAACACACTAACGGTAACACCACATCCAATGGGAGGGGAGACTGCAGTATGTCACAGCACACTAACACCACATCCAATGGGAGCGGAGACTGCAGTATGTCACAGCACACTAACACCACATCCAATGAGAGGGGAGACTGCAGTATGTCACAGCACACTAACACCACATCCAATGGGAGCGGAGACTGCAGTATGTCACAGCACACTAACACCACATCCAATGAGAGGGGAGACTGCAGTATGTCACAACACACTAACACCACATCCAATGAGAGGAGAGACTGCAGTATGTCACATCACACTAACACCACATCCAATGGGAGGGGAGACTGCAGTATGTCACAACACACTAACAGTAACACCACATCCAATGGGAGCGGAGACTGCAGGATGTCACAGCACACTAACACCAAATCCAATGAGAGGAGAGACTGCAGTATGTCACAGCACACTAACACCACATCCAATGAGAGGAGAGACTGCAGTATGTCACAACACACTAACACCACATCCAATGAGAGGAGAGACTGCAGTATGTCACAGCACACTAACACCACATCCAATGAGAGGGGAGACTGCAGTATGTCACAGCACACTAACACCACATCCAATGAGAGGAGAGACTGCAGTATGTCACAGCACACTAACAGTAACACTACATCCAATGGGAACGGAGACTGCAGGATGTCACAGCACACTAACACCACATCCAATGAGAGGAGAGACTGCAGTATGTCACAGCACACTAACACCACATCCAATGGGAGGGGAGACTGCAGTATGTCACAGCACACTAACAGTAACACCACATCCAATGGGAGGGGAGACTGCAGTATGTCACAGCACACTAACACCACATCCAATGAGAGCATATTTCTGAGATTGTGCACCGCGTCACAAAACATTAAGACCATATTCAAAATTGAGCGCAGGTGTGTACCACAATTTTTGTTTGCCACATCACAGACATCGTACCCAAGCACATGCGCATAGGACAGTACCATTGACATTGTGATGAGCTACATCATAGTATAGTTTATTTAATTACCGTTGACGGATTCGAGGCCCAATGCCAAATGGTTTCGCTAACATCGTTGTGACTGCAGTGTATCATAATGCGGTGACGTTGTCAAAACATCACTGTGTTTTAAGATTTGAATCTAGTAAGTTGACGAATCGTATCCATCATCAAGCCGGTCTTCTGTGGATGTGTTTGTTTGGTAGGTTTAGTAAACGAATGTTTGCTCATCAGGTCTGGTTGGGTACAACCACAATGTCATTATGAAGGGGATAGCCCCCCATACAGTTATCATGCCTTTTAGGCAATGGGACCTCAATCGTCGGGTACAGTATTGAAGCTTAAATATATGTGCTAAGTAAATCGACTATGGGAACTGATTTTGTGCACAGCTGTCCAACACTGAGTACATTTACTTTCTGTTCGAATAAGTGCAGCATGAATGTTCTCACGTACGTGCAAGTTAACAGAATAGTTATCGGTTGCATGGAAACTCACGGCAGTAATTCGGTATTAGTACGAAAGTGGACAGATTTTCGACAGTAGTTGGTTGGCACAGGGAATTCTACTCACCTCGTAAACTTACTTGATTACTGTCAAGAGTTCATTACACGGCCGGGTTTCGGGCGGTGTTAAGCCCATGCCACCACCTTGCGAGGAGAGACTGACCGCTGCCAGCAGCAGCAGCAGCAGCGCCAGGCGACAGAGCACCTCCATAGTGAAGCGCTGCTCTTCAGACCCCGTGGTGTCGCACAGCACGAGCCTCAGCCGACCACCGAGCGGGCGAGAGAGCGCAGACCGGAGACGTCCGCCGCGTGCCCACACGCCAGCCCCGACTGACGGCCGCACACCGCCCCCGAGTCCCGGCCCGGCCACAGCCGGTCAGCCCACCGACCCACCCACTCACCCACCCACTCACTCACACACGCACACAGAGGCAGGGAGGGAGGGGTTCACTGCTCAGCGGCCACTGCGAGCAGGGTGCAACTCCTCCGTACCGATATTTCGCGCCTCCGTCGTAATTATATTTGCTTGACAAATGATGATTATATTTAATTAAAATATGTGTGGGTATTGCAATCCTGTGCTCATTGCTTTTGTTTACAATCCATTCAGTAACAATAATAAAGCTCCCAATGGACAACTACCAACTTGCTTTGGCTCGTAGTTTGTATCAGAACTAAGTCGTCGCCTGACAATTTTGACAGAAGTTTATTATGTTTCATTTGGAGATTAAAATTAAGTATTATATGTAATATTTATATACATTTAATACATCATTTTAATCTCCAAATGTAAAAATAATAAACTTCTGTCAAATTGTCAGGCGACGACTTAGTTCTGATACAAAACTACGAGCCAAAGCAAGTTGGTGGTTGTCAATTGGGAGCTTTATTATTGTTACCGAATGGATGTAAACAAAAGCAATGAGTACAGGAAAGCAATACCCGCACATTTTATTTTGTATTAAAGATATTCATCAATTAAATGTATATAAATATATACATATAGAATACCAGCACTTTGGATGGTAATGAATGCTTTGAGTGTTACCGAATAATTTACATTTAACGTAACCATATTATTGAATAAATAATGTTCCCAAATTATTGGCAGTTTATTTGTAATTTGTAACAATATATTGCACTCCTTAATCCAAATAGTAACTTAAGTTCATGATAAGTTATCGATCACTGACCTCGTGATAGTCTAGTTTCGCCTCTTATCTAACCTGAGTCGTTTCACTCATTGGACGCTATTACCGTAGGCTATAACATTCAATTTTACCTCCGCTGTGCAGACGCCGACAGTCCTGCTGACCTTTACCTGACCGTCTGCGCGTATGAGATGCGCGCACAGCTGACCCCTGGTCGGGGATGACCGGACAAGGCCACCGCCCGTGACCCGGCGGTCCTCCACGGCTCGTGAAAGTCGTGCCGGCCGCCGAGGTTTCGTCACAGCTTCGCTGGCGCCTGTGTGCTGTTATTCTGTGATAATTAGCAACTCAGAGCGGGTCTCAGGAGACGGCTGAGCCACCACGCGGAGAGGAGAGACAAATACGGAGGACGCAGCACAGCGTACGGGAGGGTGGGGCGCGTCAGGTGTTCAGTGGGTACAAGGCAGACAGGTGTTGATTTTCGTACGCTACAGCCGTGGGATTTTCGTGCGTTGATATGTGTGAAATTGTAGTGCGAGGTACCCATCGAGTAATGTGTCATACATCCATGGGATGGTGGTGCGTTTAAGCGGTAGGCAATGTGTGCGCTACAATATATATCTTCCCGGGGCTGGGACAATTCAGTGATCTCACAGAGTTTTTATCAGAAATACCGAGGACCGTTAGGCTCGCGGCATTTTCGATACAAACACGAGGTGTGATCATTGAATTGCCAGCCCAAGGGAAGGAAGGTATTTCCCATACATTCTCAGCACTGAACACTGACATTGCAAATTAATGACGTCATAGACACATTTAGCAGAGGGTGGGACAACTTCACAGAAGGGTGTATAACATGTTTTCCCACACCTTTTGGGAAAGCCTTTCACCACTGTATCATGCATACTCGCAAAAGTGTGGTCTAATTCACTTGTTGATCACGTGCCTGGGTTTCTCCATTTAGTTGTGCAATGTTGTTACGGGCGAGCGCGGAGCGCTCGCTCGTCCTTCTGTGGTGTATGGGAAAAATCTGATTATGAGCGGCCCGGCCTGGCCCCGACCCGACCCGACCCGACCCGACCCGGACCCGACCCGACCCGACCCGACCCGACCCGACCCGACCCGACCCGACCCGACCCGGTCCGGCCGACCCCGACCCGACCCCGACCCGACCCGTGGCGACGCTTTTGAGAAGCTTATATCCCTGCAACCACACGTCCGATTGACAAGGCATAAATTTGTTTGCTTAGCATCCCCATCCAACCTACCCTGTTTGAGACAGGTGCTCACTCATGTGGGTGACTACCACTGCGCATGGCAACGTGCCGGCGTGAGGGGGTGTTGAAAGGTGGTTTTCTCGCAAAAACTCTGCAACGGCTGAGCCGATTGTGTGCAAATTTGGTTTGTGGTTAGGGACTTCTCAGCCGCCACTTTCCACAAGTCAGGGGTGGGGTGCCTCTGCACGTGCGCACGTGCACATCCCCTATTATATATCTCATGAACGGCTGAGTCGATTGTGTTATAAGTTTGGTGTGTGGTTAGAGACCTCTAGCCCCGCCTTTCTCCACAAGTTAGGGATGGGGTGCCTCTGCACGTGCGCACGTGCCTCACCCTATTCTATAACTCAGGAACGGCTGGGCTGATTGTGTTCAAATTTGGTTTGTGGTTAGGGACCTCTTAGTCGCCACTTTCCCACAAGTCAGGGATGGGATGCCTCTGCACGTGCGCACGTGCTCACCCTTTTTTTGTATCTCCGAGACTTACTTGCCCGATCGAGTTGAAATTCACCATACCTTTTATTCGCGCTCGCTCGTT